>JAJEJH010001005.1:33289-88258 GCA_026122585.1 Anacardium occidentale
GATTTTGTAGCTAGATGTCTGGTGTGTCAGCAGGTTAAGGCTGAGCATCAGAGACCATCAGGGTTGTTGCAGCCTTTGAGTGTGCCTGAGTGGAAATGAGAGAACATTTCCATGGATTTTATATCCGGATTACCTAGGGTTCGAGAGAGGTATACTGGTATTTGGGTCATAGTGGACAGATTGAGTAAGTCTGCTCATTTCCTTCCAGTCAGAGACGGCATGTCAACTGATCAGTTGGGTCGGTTGTATGTCAGGGAGATTATGAGATTGCACGGAGTTCCCAAGGCGATTGTGTCAGATCGTGACTCCAGATTCTTGTCAGCTTTCTGGAGGAGTTTGCAGAGAGCACTTGGGACTCGTTTGCATTTCAGTTCAGCGTATCATCCTCAGTCAGATGGTCAGACAGAGAGGGTGAACCAGATTCTGGAAGATATGCTCAGAGCGTGTTGCTTAGACTTCCAGACCAGTTGGGTTGACTTGTTGCCATTGATGGAGTTCGCGTATAATAATAGTTATCAGTCAACTATTCAGATGGCTCCATTCGAGGCACTTTATGGCAGAAAGTGCAGATCTCCCTTGTATTAGGACGAGATTGGAGAGAGAGACTCAGTATCAACAGTAGTGGGTCCAGAGATGACTCAGCAGATGATCGAGCAGATCAGGGTAATCAGGCAGAGGATAAAACAGGCCCAGGATCGCCAAAAGAGTTATGCGAATGTGAGGCGTAAGGAGTTAGAGTTTGAGGTCGGGGATTTCGTATTCCTGAAAGTCGCTCCTTACCGTCACGTGTTAAGATTTGGCAAGAAGGGGAAGTTGGCCCCGAGGTTCATTGGACCTTATGAGATCCTGGAGAGAGTTGGCCCAGTTGCGTACAGATTAGCGTTGCCGGCCAGTATGGACAGATTCCATCATGTCTTTCATGTGTCTCAGTTGAGAAAGTACATCAGAGATCCTTCTCATGTGCTTGAGCTTCCAGAGTTGGAATTGGCAGAGGATCTGAGTTATCAGGAGATGCCTGTTCAGATCATAGACCGCAGAGTTAAAGTACTGAGAAATAAAGAGATTCCTTTGGTCAGAGTTCTGTGGAGAAATCAGAATGTGGAAGAGTCCACGTGGGAAATGGAATCTGAGATCAGAGATCAGTATCCCGAGCTTTTCAGGTAATTCCGAGGACGAAATTCTTATAAGAGGGAGAAATTGTAACATCCCAGGGTTAGTTTGGTCTTTTCGGCTTCCTAATCTGGGTTCAGTTTGGGATTTCTGAGATTTCTAGGGTTGTGAGAGAGTTTTGGGGTGAAATTGTGGGTTTTGTTGAGTTTGAGGGCTTGTGCATGGATCCGTTTGGATGGATTTGCATGCGAGCGCGGGAAAATGACATTTTTGTAATTTTCCTGCCATGCACGACCGTGCATGAGAGATGCACGCCCGTGCATGTGCACTTTTCCAGCTGTCTTCGCTTTAAGTCGAGTTTATCCGTTTCCAAACTCATTTTTCACCCAAATTTCCTTCGATTTTCAGAGGATTCACGCCCTAGAAGTGGAGAGCAGCTTCCTTGATCTTCCAATCAAGTTTGATTCGTGAGCTTCTTGAGAGAGCAGCTTCCGTGAGCTTCCAATCAAGTGTTTGGCATGTGATTTATGCTTGATTTGAGTTTGGGTTGTGTTTGTGGCCGGAATCGTGTTGATTCCGAGTGGTCATGGAGGTGCAGAGCAGGACGCACGCCCGTGCACCCGAGGGGCACGCCCGTGCACGCTGCGTATTCTGCATGGTCACGGCCGTGTTTACGTGCCCGTGCGTGACCTAATTTGAGGGGTCACGACCATGCATAGTTCATGCACGCCCGTGCACCCAGTGAAATGTGAGGAAATGCTTTGAAATTCCAGAATCGCGCACGACCATATGCACGACTTGGTCACGGTCCCGTGCGAGTTCACGCACGCCCGTGCACGTGACACGCACGCCCGTGCGTCAGGCCAAAATGAGATATTAAGCTTTAATTGAGAAATGTGCACAGTAAACCCTATCCAATGGATAGCAAACAGTAAATTGAGCTCAATTAAGACTTCATGATGCATCATATGCATATGCATAACATGGCATGCCATTCAGAGTTTTCAGAGACGGATCCGAGGATCCGAATTCATGTTTTCAGTTGAAAAACATAGTTTTCAGAGGTGAATACGAGGGGGCACTTGTGAGTTTTAGCACCCGTGTCACCAGGAGTTATATACTCAATACTAGCCCTATGTATTGGCGTGTGCCGGGTTGCTCAGCTAGCAGTTTATGTTTTCCTGGTCCGAGGATCAGATGAGTATAGCGCGAGGCGCTCAGTTCAGATATGTTTCCAGGCCCAGGCCTGATGGCATCACGTGGGCCATACAGTTTGTGGCACGTGTTTGCAGAGGAAACTCACATGGCCAAGGTGCCGAATCCCTGTATTCATCAGTCTGCGCAGCACAGTTTTCAGCATATCAGGTACCCCAGGGTACACAGTTTTCTGCATAGCTTTCAGATAAAGCTTTTGCATGATTTTCAGTTATGGGATCCCAGGATCCAGCAGCATAGTTTTCATGAACCGTTTTCAGAAAACTATTTTCAGTATGCAGGCCCAGGCCTAGCTATGTTTTCAGCTTATTGCATAGCATGTCATTGTTATATGACACATCAGCATATCATTCAACGAATGATAAGACAGTAAATAACAGTAATTGAACAGTACACGATAAGCCACGTAAGCTTCAGTTCAGTATCAGTTTCAGATCGGTATCAGTTCTACATCAGTTCAGTATCAGTTCAGATCAGTGCAGTTATGAGTATCCGTAGCAGAGTTTGGTGGGTCGAGTGTCCGGTTCGGATTACTCTTCACTCTCGGTTGTTTACGTATACTCATATACGTATTTTACGACTGGGTATGAGGTAGTATCCGGTCAGCGAAGGTGTGTTTGTCAGAATTGTTGCCAGTTGGAGTTTGTTCTGTGTGGGGTGTTGTGGAATCCTTCGAGAAGGGTTGGTTTAGGGTCAGTGGATATGAAGTGCTTACTGGGTGATTTTATCACTCACTCCCTACTTTCCTTTCTTTTGCAGGTGAGTTGTGGGGAGCTGGGAGGAGGAGATGGCTGCCGTCTGGGATCCATTTTGTTCAGCTTTATTTGTATGCACATATTTATTTTCCGCGAATATTTTAGTATGAAAGTTTTAATTGGGCATGTATATATGTATTTATACATTGTGCTACTAGTCTTCCGCTGTAATATGTTAGTTCAGTTAAGCATTTCGGTCGGGTATTATTGACCATATTTTCTTTATTTATTTATTATTATTTTAATTAAGCAATGAACAGTAATACCCTTCTGAGGTGTCTTACACTATCTGTCTCATCTATGCATCTAGGGACATACTCCTCTCTATCTATAGCATCACAACAAACTAGGGGTTAGAACTACTATCTGTCTCATCTATGTTTCTGTACATCTGGATACATAAAACATTTACAACATGACCACACAGGTCCAAAATATATATACATATTGAGATCGTGGTGTGGGCTCTCTCCCGCAAGCCTCGAACCACCCGCTCCTCGGAAACAGCACGAACCACCTGAAAGGATGAAAGAAGGAGGGGGATGAGTGATAAAGATCACCCAGTAAGCGCTCCTTACTTCCCTCAAAACCCAAGCAAGCACAAACAATCACAATAAGCGAACATACTTCGGCCTCGACCCTATTCATACATCTATGCGCTTGCTGGAATCTGAAACTGCTTTACTGATTAACTGAATCACATTCATTTACTGATATCTTATTTATTCATGTCATGATGTGTATGTCATGTCATGTTAACTGAAATTACTGTGGATGCATGCATCTGAATACCTCTCTGCACCCGAAGGTACCTGCTGTGCTGATCAGACTTGGTGAACACAAGGATTCGATATCTTGGCCATGTGGGCTGAACAGTTTAGCTACTGGCTAGAAAGCTGAATAATAACTGCTGGACGATATGACTGGTGTCAGAAGGTTGAAACTGAAATGCTGCTGAACATTCTGACTGGGGTCAGAAAGTTGAGTCCCATAGATGCCCCTTCGAGTTCACCCTATACTCTTACCCGTACATCGGGTTCTGAATACTGAATACTGCTAAATTCGAATCCTTTGATCCTCTCTGAAGCTACATGTAATGCCATGGAATGCATATACAACTTTACTATCTGAATTCATGCTCATCTGATGCTTATCTGAAGCAATTTAGCCTTTATTCTGAATTCGCATGCTTAATTTCTCATTTTATTTTCTTTTTCTGAAAAACTGCAAGTGCACGGGCGTGTGGGCAAGGTACACGGGCGTGCATGCCTTCACACAAGGTTGTGCATGGCTAAGGCACACGGGCGTGTGCCTGGACACACAGGACCGTGCGTCGGTCGTGCGTCTGGCTGTACAAGCTACTGGAATTTCTTGGACATTTCACTGTAAGCGCGCACACAGGTGTGTCCCTCGGGACACACGGGCGTGCGTCTGGAATTCTGGCTGTGCACACAGCGTGCACACGGGCGTGTGTTCTGGAGAACAAAGGCACACGGTCGTGCCATGCAGGCACACAGTCGTGCGTCTTGTTCTTCAACAAGAACACCAGCCAAAAATTGCACAAATCATCAACCAAATCTCATTCAATTGTAAAATCACTTCAAACACATGTTCCCAGCACCTCAAATAACACAAGTTGAGCAACCAATTTCACATGCATCAATCGTCAAGCATTTTACCATGGAAGCATTAGCTTTCTCTCACTACAAAATGATCAATCATACATGCATGGATCAAATAGTGAAAATCCATCAACCAAATCAACATGCAATGGCATAGAAACATTCCCAGCATTCATCAACATGAAAAGGGCTCATCCATGGCATCAAAAATCACAAAGCAAGCCGAGAAACTCAAGGAAAAGGTAAGCGAACACTTACCTCACGCCATTGCCTCTGAAAGCTAATCTTTTGAACTATTCTTAATGCTCTCTAGCTTGATCGGGAGCAACCGCTGGCTGAATTTTCTGTCTAAGGTTGGGAGGAACTGAAATGAAGAGAGAAACTTGGCTGAAAATGCAAAGTGGGTGAGAAAAATAAACTTAACTCTCGACTCTCTTTATATACTAAGCACTTGCACGGGCGTGCATCAAAGGTGCACGGGCGTGCACAAGGGAAAATGAACTTAATTCATTTCCCGCGTAATCGCCTGATCGAATCCTTCCGAAAGGATTCACACGAAAGCCACACAGGCTCTGGAAACTTACTAACTCACCCCTAAGCTCATCTAGACTCTCGATCTCTTTCTGGATTTCATTTCTAACCCCAAAACTCTTCCCCTAAGGGCTTTTCTAACCTGGGATGTTACAATTTCATCTTTATCCAATCTTTTAGCAAGAAAGGTTGGTGGTGATAGATTTAAGCTGGTTGATTCATCTTTTAGGCTTGCTTCTCATCATTGCATTTTCCATTACCTTCAAGTAAGTTCATGTTTGGATTTTTTGGATTTACTTCATCTCTAACCTTTCTAAATTTGAGCTTGCATGTTAGATGTGTGTTAAAAGTTGCTTATTGTTTGCACACTTGGGTGAGTGATCATTGATCATTTGGTATCAGAGGCTATGTTAGAGATCAGCCTATTGGAGAGTGGAGTTTATTTGGTTGATGGCTAAAAGTAAGCCAAAAAAATTATATAATTGGCTGAAATAATACTAGAACTTTTGGAGAAGAAGAAGCCATAACCAAACCTTTTAACCTTAGCCCATAATTTCTTTTGTCCTATCTTCATTAATATATCACATTTTGACCAAGTTAGCTTGCATGCTTACTTGATAAAACTTCCCAAAATTAGTTATACTTATGTCATACACTAGTTCCATGTTCACCAAACACTATTATTGTGGTGATACTACTATATATTATAGTATTTATTATTATGTATATATTTTATTTTCTTTTCCATTGTTGAAAACCATAATTTTTAAATTAGTTATCTTTAATATATAATAACATTATACACATATTTACTTACTTTAATATACATGCATGTGGAAGCTTTGAAATATAAAGTATGATACATTATGCAATATCCTGAAAATATTATATAGTATTACTTCATAAAATATAGATATTGTTTTCATAAATATATACTGTATAACATGTAAATATCATATGAGCTAAAATACATGCTATATGCTATTAGTACGGGTGAAAACCTGATCCAAAACCATATCCTATCCATAACTGTCTCATGTCCTATTTCAGTAGCTAAATCCTCTAACCTACAAGGAAAGAAAAAATTTGGGGAATGAGTGATAAGTCACTTAGCAAGTATTTCTTAACTCTACCCACAAATAAGTTCATATCCTTTTACATTTGTGGGTAGAGTTAAGAAATACTTGACCATGAAATTATACATGTAATTGACACTCATTGCAACCCCTAACTAAATTTTTGCTAGTCCCTAGCAAAATAAGAGACTTACTAGAACAAAGGAAGAGCCAAAAACTAAAGAAAATACAATTAAAACCAACATATTCACTAACTATTTAAATCACTTCCGTAGGTTATCATAGATGTATTTAATGTATGCAACAAGCCTTTAAACCCCTAGACGACCCTAGTGGATAAGTTATAGTCTCGTGAGGGTTTCCAATGATGTTACCCATAAACATCATTTGCCCAATCCCTAGTAAAAAATATAGCAAACATATAATATTACAACAACACAATAGTTAACTCGTACAGTTGTCTCATGAACTACAACAAATAATCAATACATAACTTACCAACCTTATTCTCCTTAAAAGTATTTCAAAACAACATACCACTACTTTATCAACTCTCATATCCATGTTATTTATAAATCATCAACCAAACTTTTAAAATATATCTATACATGCATCTATATATACAAGTGACTAAAAACAAATTTTATAAACAAATTCTCTTAGACAAACCATTCAATTGTCTTCTCTTGATCTATTAGTGAAAATGCTTCAACCTTAGATGTCATTACTTTTATGCTCATTAAGTATCATGCCTAATAATATTTTTCTTTGTTGTCCTTATCTTTTATACGTAATTTTTCAAGGCTTTATTTGGTTTCCTTAGATTGTGAACTAGTCTTCTTATGCAAGCAATCAATACTTGTAATACCATCACCCGATAACTCAACCAATCACATACTTAAGATGTTTTGCATACTCTTATCTCTTGTTACTTTCCACTAAAGGGTCACTCACGGTAGACATGCTAACCTCCAACCTACTCAACAACTAAGATATCGAGTAGTTGAAATTTTAACTCATACCCTTGATGTTTCCTTCACCTATATACTCATTTTATCTAAGGATTTAAGCAATGCACATTTTCAAAACCATAGTTCAAACATTCATCAAGTTCATCTAAGGTTTTCAAATTTGTCACTTGCATACATGAACACAACATACAAACAACTCCTCACATTTAGTTATCAACCATACATGCCTCAAACTTGAGAATCTTAATTTCTTAGTGTGTATTTCTCCATACTCTCAAATTAAACAAAGCTGGCTCATTATATACCAATTATTCATCATAGTTAAGTATAATCACAGACATACGAGTTAACTTAGCATACACACGAAAACAAAACAAAAAATGTTTTAAAAATTTGTTGCTAATGTTGCCATTCATGCAATCTAGTTCTAACTTTTCCTCACCCCCAACCTAACGTCGACATTGTCCTCAATGGTGAATGAAAAATATAAAAAGTTAGAACTATTTCCTTTATTTTGTTTGAGATGTCTTTGTTTGCTTGTGCATCGAGATTTGGAACTCAAAAAAATTCTCCATAGCCAATGCTAATAACAAAACAACTTCAAACAATATTGTTAGATTATATCAGTTTGACAAACAAAAAAAAAACAAAAATTAAAAACAAAAAAATTACAAAAAATAAAAGATACAACTTGGGTTGCCTTCCAAGTTTATAGTCTTTAACTTGAGTTAATATTGGTTTTCTTAGGTCAGTTCATTTAATGGGAAGGAGACTTTGCCTTTTCTTTATCCACTTTTTTTATAGTACTTCACCCGTTACCCTTTGACCATGTATGTGCCTTTATCCTTGTCTTTTGTGACAATGAATGGACCAGCCCCTTGAACTCTCAACTTTCAAGGAAAAGGTTGATATTAGAGTTAAACAGGAATCCTTTTTAGCCATTATTAAGTTTGTTCTTTGTAGGTTGTTAGTCTCGCCATTTTTTAGGTTTGTCCTAATCAATTTGAGCTTTGTCATTCCTAGGATCTATTCTTCCCTTACTCACTTCCACTCTATGGCATGTCCCTTTTTCACTAGAGGGATTTATGGTTTTATACACTTTGAAGGTTACAGTCTCATTATCTATTCTTAATTTCATAGTTCCTTCTCTTACATCAATTAGTATCCCTCTAGTGCTAAAAATAGTGTTCTAAAAATTAATGACACTTCGATATCTTCTTCCATGTCCAACACAAGAAAATCCATAGGAAATATAAATTTATCAACTTTTACCAACACATCTTCCATAATACCTTTTGGATACTTGATCGATCTATCTGTTAATTATAGAGTGGGTTATGGTTTTCCAAGTATTAATTCTTGAAAATAGACGAAGGTATTAAGTTGACACTTACCCCTAAATCACATTACACATTTGAGAAAGAAATTGAACCTATAGTACAAGGAATAGAAAAACTCCCTAGATCTTTGAGCTTTGGTGGCAATTTATTTTGGAGAATGGTAAAGCACTTCTCTATGAGCTTGACTATCTCATGCTCCTCCAATTTCCTTTTGTTAGATAAGATTTCCTTTAGAAATTTTCCATGACTTGGCATTTAGAGCAAAGAATTTACAACAAGAATGTTAATATGAAGTTTCTTAAATATTTCCAAAAATTTTGTAAATTGCTTGTCTAATTGCCTCTTCTTGTATGCAAGAGGAAAATGAGGCTTGATCTCTATTGGCATTTTCTCTACCTTCCTTACCACCAGTTCATCTACTTTGGCTTCTTTAAGCTTGTAGCATCCCAGGATTAGAAATGCCTTTTAGGCTAGAGTTTAGGGTTAGAAGTAAGATTTAACAATAGATTGAGAGTTATAAGAGATTAGGGGTGAGACAGTAAGTTTTCAAAGCCTGTGTGGCTTGCGTATGATTCTCCTTGGGAGGTTTATTTCATGTGTAGTACGAGAAATGAAGATTCTTCATTTCCCTTATGCACGACCGTGCATCATTTGATGTATTCTCGTGTATACTTGTAGGAGGAGAGAGATGATGAGTTTAAGGCTTTTCTCACTCATCTTTATCCATTTTCAGCCAAAGTTTCCTTTTGTTTTTAGAGAATCCTAACCCTAGAGTTGATTTGCAGCAGCCAGTAGCTTCCAATCCAGCAAGAGAGGAAATGAATTAGATAGAAACAGAAGTAGAGCATCCATGGTAAGAGGTAAGTGTTTCCTTACCTCTTCCTTGAGTTTCCTAGCATGTGTGTGAAGTTGAATGCTATGTGTTTGTGTTCCCAACATGCTTTTGATATACGTGACTTTATTATGTGTTGATATGATTCAAAGGAAAGGTTTCTCATGCTTTATGCTTGAATTGAGAATGATATGTTATTGATTAAATTGAAGGGTGGTTGAGTGTTGTTTGAAGTGTTTGAAATGCATAAAAGTGTTTAATTATAGATTGAATGAGCATTGGATGAGATTTTGTAAGTTTCAAGTAAGTTTTTTCTAAAGCAGAGTAGGACGCACGCCCGTGCACCCGTAGACGCACGCCCGTGTGCGCTTGTACTTGCAGGGTCATGCTCGTATGCATGGTTGAGTTTAGAAGGGGTCACAACCATGTTCCTGAGACGCACAGCTGTGCATAAGCCAATATGTGAAAAAGGCATGAAAATTCCAAACCCTAACACGACCAGACTGCACGGTTAGCATACAGTCTTATACATGAAATGCATGCCCATGCGTCTAATCCTGCACGCTTGTGCGCCAACAGAATTTTAGAAAATGAAGGGGAAATGTAGCATAAAGCATGAGAAACCTTTTTAATGGTTATTTAACCTTATAAAAGGATGGAATAAGATAAAATAAGGTATCATAAGCATCTCACAACATGACATGCCAAGGCATTAGCATGAAAAAGGATTAAAGGATCCAAATACATTAGTTATTCAGTATTCAAAACCTAACATTCGAGTTAGTTGTTTTGGGTGAACTCGAAGGGCCATCTATAGGATTTCAGCCTTCTGACTACGGTCAGATCATTTCAGTTTTAGTTTATTGGTCTAAGGACTGATATGTATATATATTCGGCTTTCTAGCATTTCTCTATACTGTTTCAGCCCACGTGGCCAAGATGTCGAATCCCTGTGTTCATCAGCCTGATCAGTATAACGGATATCTTTTGATACATAATTTTAGATATAATGAGTAAGCATGTTTGCTTGTTAGAAAGTGACCCAAAGGTCCATTATATGATTGCATGGCATAGTACCATGTCATTTATCTCATAGCATGAATTAGCATTTCAATTCAAAGAAAAAGAATAAGCATTTTTTTAGATGATTAATAACCAAGCGAATTATATGGGTATTTAGGCCAAAGCCAGGTATGCATTTGTTTTGTTGCCTGTTTGGGTTGAGGGAAGTAGGAAATCCTTACTGGGTGATTTTATCACTCACTCATTTCCTTTCTTCCTTTCTTTACAGGTATGTGTTATGCTGGTGAGGTACGGGTAGACCATAGCTAAGGGGGAAGAGGCTCCAATTAGTTTTCAGATGGCCTGGTAGGATTATTTTACCATATAAATATATGTATTTTGATATAGTACTAACATACGTATATAAAAGTTCCTTTTTAGCCCACTATTATGTGATAATTATTTTCTAGCTTCCGCATGTGCATGTTTTAAATATTAGCAGCTTTTTCGTAAGATTCCTGTTGTGTATGCCAAGTCTTTAGCATATTAATATTATTATATAAATAAATCAGTAGCAGTGGCATACACGGTAGTGGGTCTTACAAGGCTTTTCTTCTTCAGGCTCATTTAATTCTTTCCCACTCCTAAGTGATATGACTTTCACATGTTCCTTAGGGTTTGTCTTAATATCACTTGGTAATATGTCTTGTGCTTTCCTAGCGACTATATTTGCCAATTGTCTTATTTGTACCTCAAGATTTCTTATAGATGCTCCTTGATTTTGAAATCTCATTCCAACATTATTAATGAACTTTATTACCATCTCTTCCAAATTTTATTTCTTTTCTTGAGGTTGAAATCCTGGTGGTGATTGCTTGATTGGATTTTGATTGCTCCATAAGAGATTTGGATGATTTTGCCACCTAGGATTGTATATGCTTAAATATGGGTTATTCTTTGGAGGCTTACAAAAATTTCCCACATAATTAGCACTTTTAGAAGAATACATGAATGGATTACCTACTTGACAATCAATGTTCGCGTGAACCTCTCCACATAAGTGACAAACTATGTTTTTCAACTACATGCCCGTTATTGTATCAATTTTCTTGTTTAATGCTTTTATTTGGACAGCCAATGCATTGAAAGAATTTACTCCATGTACTCTTACAGTTGTCCTTAGTGCTCTATCATTTTGCTATTGGTAACTATTAGAAACCATTTCATCTAACAACTCGAATACTTCCTCTAATGTCTTCCTCATAAATTTACCTTCTATAGTTGCATCAACCAAAGTACGATTAGTAGGCATTAAACCATTATAGAAAGTTTGTACCTAAAACCATATGGGTAAGCCATGGTATGGGCATTTTCAGAGTTGTTCTTTGCATCTCTCTCATGCTTCATATAGTGATTTCATATCGTATTGCATGAAAGTTGTAATGTCATTTCATAGCTTTGCAGTCTTTGATGGAGGGAAGAACTTTGTTAGGAATCGTTATGCCATTTCATCCTAAGTAGTGATTGATCTAATAGGTAATGAATTTAACCAACTTTTTGCTTTGTCCTTTAGTGAAAAAGGGAATAATCTTAGCCTGATGGCGTCGTCTGTAACCCCATTCTATTTCAAAGTATTATAGATCTCTAAAAAATTGACAATGTGTTGATTTAGATCATCACTAGGTAATCCATTAAATTGAATTGATGTCTGAATCAATTGGATAATAACTGATTTGATCTTAAAGTTATTAGCTTATATCGATGGTCATCGTATACTTAAAGTTGTTCCCTCGATTGTAAGAGTCATATAGTCAATCAATAACTACTAGTTTATGGCTCAATTCGCTTACTCTAAGGCTGGTGGTGCTATGCGTTGATCTTCTACCATTGCTCTTCTTTGTGTCATCAATTGATGCACAGTTCTTTCTATCTCAGAATCGAAAGGCTTAGTTGTCAGATTTCTAGTACATGTCATGCACTAGGTAAGAATTTGTAAAGCAAATAAGACCAAGTAACACCGTAAAATAGAAACAAAAAGAAAAACAAACAAAAGTAACAGTAAAATAAAATGTTTAAAGTAAAATTAGAAATAATATATGTCGATATGATCTAAGATGCAATCCCCAGTAACAGTGCCAAAAACTTGATGTGTTGAAGTTTTAAACCCTAACTTCCTAGCAAGTGTACTAGTTCAAGGTAATACGGGAAGTATTCAGGGTTATCGAATCTATGAGATTACGTAAGCAAGTACCAAGATGACATTACTCTTAACTTTATCTAAACTATTGAATACGAATATAAAATAAATCTAAAACTAAAATCAAATAATTACAAAGCATGCCTAAGTAAATTGAATAACAATATACGATATAATACTAAGACTTCAGGTTCACTAATTCACTACAATATAAGTTTTTCATATGATTGAATATCTCATGTTATTCATGTGACAATACAATTCCCTAAATTGATCAATATTTTTTTCTCAAGCAATATTAGTCTTATTTAACAATCTAATAACCTAAATATCTTTATCTAGGTTTAATTAAATGAAAATACATTAAGTTCTATGGAATTCACTAGCTTTCAGCATAAGCCTATTGTACCTATGACTATTACATGTATTATCAAACATATCTTTATATTCGATTAACCCATGATTTGTATTCTAACTACTTTTATGCGATCTCACCTCTTGATCTCAATCACACAACAGAGTTCCTACTAAAAATTGGCTAAGTTTTTAACAAGCATTAAGTTCAGAATGCAAACTCATATGAAATAACAATACCTGTAATTTAAATTCGAAAAACACTGCACATTCATGAATTAGCTAACCCTAATCTTAGCAAAAATTATTTAGTTAATCATTAAACACAAATAAATAATCATATTCAAATAAAGCATAATGAAAAAATAAGAATAAAACTCGATCCTTTCCGAATCCTTCATTGAAATCTGACAAAAATTTATCTCACAATTGCAATCCAAATAGCTTTTAATTGATTTTCCAAAACAAAAATTTTTAATCTCTGAAAAGTACTTGAAAAATCTCTCAAAAACTTTTATAGGACGGTTTTCCCTTTTTCTAATGTTACAATATAATATATATACTTAAGGTTATGGAAAAATTTTTATCAAAATGAAATTTTGCAAAAAGTGTCTATGTCACAGCATGAAGATTCTGCGTAGGCCGCTACTAGGCCATGCCATGGCATGATACTGTAGCATGGAGCTTTTGTCCTGTTTTTGTTGGCCATATTGTAACATCATGCCACAACATACAACTTTTGGAATTTTCATGCACCTCTTGCATTCTCCTATGCTATGGCATAAAGCTTTTGGAATCTGAAATTTTGGTTTTCATAAAGTTATAGCCTTAGATGTCTAGTTTTATTTGGTTTTTGAATCATCTCATTGGGACATTGTAATCTCAGGTTATGTTTATTTTACTCTTTAACAATAGTTGAAGGCCTAAACGAACTTGAATTTTTCCTCATAATAGCTTTTAGAAAAGCTTGAGACATCCACTACAACTTTTCTGAAGATTACTTTTTCATTTTATAGCTCAAACTTATTGAAAATCCTTGGTTTCTCGTATGGTGCATAATGCTCTCTTTTGCCCTTTATGCTTTAGTCGCTTATTCTTTCTTAGACTAAATTCGAACCACCGGCTAATCCTTCATAAGTGTCTTTTTAGCTTCATTTCCATTGAATTCATATCAAAACCAATATTTTCTACAAAACTAAACATGAAAACCTATGATCCTGAAATATGTATATAATAAGGGTAAAATGGTCAAATCACCCCTAAAACTATATAAATTGACCATAGAATTATACATGCAATTAGCATTCATCAAAAAGTAGCTTAGGATTATATAAATATTAATGTTATATTTTTCTTAAAGTGCATGGGCGGTGGTACTTGGCACATGGGCGTGTGGGAAAACACATTAGATTGTGTGTCAATTGTGCTCTCAATCATGCTAGCTTTTGGAATCAAATCATAAAACTTTGGCTGGCCATATGGGCATATGGTATAAACACATGGGTATGTGTCAAGGCACAAGGTCATGTCTCACACTTGTACGAGTATATAGTTGTCTTCCAATACTCTTATATCTTACTTACATAGGCACGTGAAATTGGGATTAAGCACATAAACAGATGCTCGGTCATACACACTTGAGTTTAGGTTTTCCACATATACACGTGTGCCATACAAGGCTATGCTTATATTGAAATAAGGCCAGACGGGTGTGTACCTATGGGTACATGATCGCGTGCTCAATTTAATCTATATACTCTCCTATTTGTAAACCAAAAAAATCTAACCATCTCTCATCCCAGTATTTCCCAACTTAAAATCCAACATCATATCATTCAGGGCCTCAATAACCATCAACATATTCATCAAAATCTTACCTCAATCACATCACATCTCATAAACAAACCATGAAACATATGTATATAGACATATACACACATTAACATGAAATTAGCCACTCATTCAGTTTCTAAATCATCATTCACATGCTTCACAAATCAAGCAAGCATCACGCAAACAAGAAACCTTATCAGAACTTAGTTAAGAGAAGAAACATGCTATAAAACAAAGTGAAAGAGGTAAATAAACACTTACCTCTAGCCATAACTGTTGAATCTCTCTTTCTCTAGAGGTTTCTAGATCTCTAATCTGAAGTTGGGTTGTTGGTAGATCTCGCTCTACAGCTCTAGGGTTCATTAGGAAACAGAGAAAAAAAAGATGATGACGATGATAAAAGTTGGGAACTGTAGGAAAATTGAGAAATAAGAGTATATATGGTTAAAATACATGATGCATGATCATGTGTCCTAAGCACACGGTCGTGTATCCGTTGAAAATCTTATATTTCCTTGCTTTTCATGCCATACGTGGAATATCCTCTCAAGAATACCCCTGCACAAGCCATATATAACTTATAAATGACTATTCTACCCTTAAACCCTCTTAACTCTATTTAATAATTAAGAAATCTCACTTTTACCCTTGATTTTAAGCCTAAAAGGACAATTCTACCCTCGGGCTATTACATAAGGGATATGTAAGCTCTTATAACTAGGCATAAAACTTGTCAAAAATCTAAAAGCCAATTTAAATCATAATCTTATCTACCCTTACCTATACTTGATTCACTTTAAAAGGATATTAGCATAGACTTTATGGTGGCCCTCTCTAGGAATCAAAAGAACAAGGATTCAATCATTATAGTTATGGATAGATTCTCAAATATAACAAATTTTATCCCTTACACTATAAGTGATGATGTTTTACATTTTTCCCAATTGTTGTTAAATGAAACTGTGAGTTTGCATGGTATTCCTAGTATCTAATAGAGACACCAAATTTTTTACTCACTTATGAAAAAGCTTATGCAAAAAGTTGGGAATTAAATTATTTTTTAGTACCTTACATGACCCCAAAACCGATGCCCAAATCAAAGGAACCAATAAGACCTTAGAAAATATCTTGAGAAGTTTGGTTAGTAAGCAATGAGGGATTGGAATCTCAACTTGGTATATATTAAATTTAGTTATAATGGGAGTCTTATCACTAGTATAGGATATTCCCTTTTTAAGGTTGTGTATGGTGTGAAACCCTTAACTTTTATTGATCTTACTTTCTTGCCTCTTGATTAAACATAATCTAAAATGATGTTTAAATTTCTTTATGGTTGAATTTCTTTACAATTTAAAAAATTAAAAAATGGTGCATTAGAGCAATTCTAGAAATCAAGGCATGTAAGAAGACTTGAAAAAAGGCAAAAGTCTAAGAATTAGGCATGTTGAGGTGCAAGAGGGCATAGGTGTTGGGTTGGGCACACGGGCATAGGCTGTTAGTAGGTGTTGGGTGCATAGGTGTATGTAAGAGGCATACAAGAGCATAATACACATATGGGTGCATGCATACACACGCTTACTTATATAATAAGGCACCGCAAAATATGTACACATAGATATGCATGAGCATAGCCTATCATGCATGCAAGCATGCACATAGAACATAAGCGTGCATTGAAGGCACATATGATTAAGCACACACACATACGTTTAGGCTATTTTAGTTCCTTATTTTGTTTCAACCTGATGCTTATCCAAATTGTGTTCTATTTTTTATTGGTTTTGTATAAAGCTATTTAAAGAATTGGAACACCTTGGGCTATCTTGAATGATGAGGGTGGTACTTAAAATTCATTTGAATGTGTGATTTAAGCCTATGCTTATCTACTATATGTGTAAATTTCTTCGAAATTGGTAAGTTCAGGTTAAGCCATCTATTATAAGCATTTAATCAACATTTCTTGATTATTTTGATTAGAAAAAGAACTACTCAAATTCAGATCATCTTCCTCTTATTGGAGAAGATTTGATTTCCAATCTGAATTATTCAGATTCTTCCATGAGTAAGCTACAAATTTCTTTTCTAAGAAAGTACCAACTTCTTCCAACAACCTTTCTTCAAAACTACTCATTTTCTTAATCACAAATAGAATAGAATAGGGCTTATAGCTGAAGGGTAAGGGTTTAATTAAGTTGATCTTAAGGAGAGGGTCCTATTGAAGGGTCGTTTATATGGGGTATGATGTTTGGGATAACATGGGGCTTAAGGACATAAGGGTAAGAGTAATGGTTTTATGGTTAATTTGAAAGTGTAGGTATTGGCTCTCTTATTATATAAAATCTCCCTATCACAAACATTCATTGGCAATACATCACACATAAGTTCATCAATATACTTTTAGCCTATGGAGAAGGAAATTAAGACTTGCTTGCTTGCTTGAATGGTATCTCTATTGGTAAGCCATCATAGTTTGTAAGGGTTAGGATAATCAAGGATAGGTAAACTCAATTTCTCTATATGACTTGAGGAAGCCATATTAATGCAACTCCCACTATCAATGATGGTTGAACACACCTTCCCATTAATGGTGCACCTAGTATAGAATAAATTTTCTCATGGCTCCTTCTGGGCGAACACTTGAAGTGGTATCATCTTCTGTAACACAAGAAGCTCCCTTTGATCTAGATCAGTAAGAACTTCTTCATCACTCCTATTAACATTTTCTTTCCCTAAGTCATCTTCTTGCCAAGCTTTTTCAATAGTTGTGATTTTTATAAGGGTTATGATCCTCTTTTTAGGGCATTTGGCTTGGAAGTATCCATAACCTTGACATTTGAAACATATTCTATTTCTTAGAATCACTTGGGCATTATCTACTAGCATCTTAGACTTCTCTTTTCTTAGCTCAACCATATTGGCATTTCCAAGGTCTTTCAAAGGAACATTGGACTTGGTAAAAGATGGTGCTCCCCTTTAATATGTACTTTTCTTAAAAGGTTTCTTAGAGTGGGCGTCTTTCATGGAGTGAAGTTATTTCTCCACCTTGAGATCTAAATTACAAATATCATGGAATGAATGGTATGCTTGCACTTCAACTTTATGGGTTATTTTATTGTTCAATCTTTCTACAAATCTAACTATGGTATGCTGTCTCTCTTCCGGTGTATCACTTCTCACCTTCAAGTTCTTAAACTCCCTAACATAATCTTTAACTTTCTTATACCCTTGTTTTAAATTGTGGAGTTTAAAATAAAGGTATAATTTGTGGTCTTTAGGTAAAAACCTCTTCTTTATCATTCTCTTTTATTTTTCCTATGATCTAACCCTTCTTTTTCCTTCTCTTTCTATTTCCTTCTTTATATTTTCGCACCATAAAGAAATATAACCCTTGAGTTTCAATGTGGCTACTTTACACCTCTTCTCATCATCGTAGTGCTTATATTCAAAAGTTCTCTCTATAGCATATAACCAATATAAAAAATCATTTGGGTTTAAGCTACCATTAGACTCGAGTATCTCTATTTTCAATCTTTCATCATTGTCATCTTCTCTCTTTTTTTTTCTCTTAGGCTCATCATCACCACTACTTGCCTCATTAGGGGCAAAAGTTCTCTCACTAGGCAGGGGTGTTCAAATGGTAGTTCGTTAGTGGTAATGAGAAGTTCTTTCTTGGGTGGTGTGAACGTGATATATATGGTATGAAAGTATGGTAGGTTCCTCATGATAAGGTAAGTTTCTAGCTTGGTTTTGATTGTTTGATCCTTGAATTTGTATAACTTTGGCAAAATCATTGGACATACCATGCATGAATCTTATAAGGGTATCAAACTTTCTATTCATCTTCATCCTTAACTCATGAATTTGCTCCTCTAACCTCATGTCACTAATCCTCCAAGGTTATGGGGGTGAGTGGGAATTACCTCAACTAACCATCGGGTTCATTAGATCAATTTGAAATGGGTTAAGAATGTATTTAAGATGAAATTTAGATTGAATCAAGGTTCTATGAATAGTGTTTTTCAATTATGAATAGTAAATCCAAGAATGGAACAGTATTTTTAGGTAGGTTTTAGGCTTGGGTTATGTGTTTGGGTTAGAGTATAGAGTTGGGTTATGTTGGTAATTAGGGTTAGGTTAGTAAATAAGGGTGTTATGGTTAACATAGTGAAGAGTAATGATGTAATTGTATGGTAAGGTTACAAATAAAGGGTTAACAAGGGTTAGGGATGATTAGTACAAGTGATGAGAGTATAAAGGTGCTAATATTGTTAAAGGAAGATTAGTAAGGGGTTAGCCAAAAAAAAAATTAAGCCTAATTTTGTGGTGCAAGTCGATACTTATAATTTAAATAAGGCATGGCTTGTTTTGTTGCATTTAATGGAAGACAAAGATGAGGTAGGGTCATGGAAAATTTATGGAATTAATGTATGGTAAAGCTAAGTTTATAAGATATGTCTAGTGTAATAAAACAAAACCTCCCATGTTCATCTTTCTCTTCCTTCTGGATTCAACTTCTAACCTTAAAAAAAATTTCCAACAATTTCCCTCAAAATTCTCCCAAACATTAATCTTTTAATACAAATTCTCACCACAAATGCAACTACAAATACAACTAAGAGCTCTGATACTAGATTATCTAAAATGGGCAGCCTAAACCTTCAATTTGTTGCCAAATAACATTTAAATGACATCCCAAAAATCTAGCCTAGTTCAATCACCAAAACCATTCAATATCATGCAAATTTCCACCCAAATTTAACATATCTTCAACCCTAAGCTATCACCACTTCAAACAACCTTCAACAATTCAACTTCCAATATCAAACTTCATACATCACCAAGAAGTGGAGAGAAATGATGATTAACTCAACACCAATAAACATAATTAAAACTTGTAAGAAAACAAACCTCAAACATAAAGAAAATTTTTCACTAACTTAAGGGTGATCTAAGCATAAAGAATTCTTACACACAAATTTAAATAAAGGCTCCACCCACTTGATACAAGATTCAATAACTTGAATCTCCACCATTAACTTCCTTCTTGCAATGCAAAATTGGATCAAGAAATCAACGTTTGGTTCATAAGAACACAAAGTTCTAAGAACATAACAAATAGAAGCAGAAAGCTTTCAAATATTGTATATTCATCAAAAAAGTCCCTTTTACAAAAAAATGGTTTGCCTTTTATAGTCATGAAACAAACTATGGTTGAAACCTCGCTAACCCTAGTTAACTTAAATACAAATACATTTCAAGTTAAATAAAATAAAACATAAAAAAGACAAATTACATAAATTCCCTAAGTCTAAATATAATGTACAATTTAATAAAAACAAAAATCTAAAACATCATAGCTTGTATGCTTGTATCTTTATATAGCTTGAATTGTAATTGCCCTAGATTCAAATCCTTATCTTGATTTGTTCAAATTTGATTCAAAGGGTCATCAGTGCTCGAATTATGGTTAAATTTCATTGGAATTTCAAGAAGACTTGAGAAAAGGAAAAATTCTAAGAATTAGCCATGCTTGGGTGTAAGAGGGCAGAGGTGTTAGGCTAGGTGCACAGGCATAGGTTGCTAGCAGGTGCTGGGTGCGTAGGTATACGCTAGAGCCATGTAGGTGCGTGGTGCATGTGCACACAGGCTTGCTTATGTAACAAGGCACTATAGAACGTGCAAATATAGCCTTGCTTGAGCATAACCCATCATAGGTACAAGCATGCATGTAAAATAGAAGCATGCACCAGAGGCATGCACGTGCTGGTACACATGTATGTATCTGGGTTGCTTCGGTTCCTTACTTTGTTTTGGCCTGATTCTTATTTGAATTGAGTTTTGTTTTTTTATTGGCTTTGTATGATATTGCTTGACGAATTGGATCATTTGAAGTTGCCATCAATGATGATGCTTGAACTTTATTCAAATATGTGACTCAAGCTTATGTTTATTTACTTTGTGTGTCTGAATTTTTTTGAAATTGGTAGGTTCAAGTCGAGTCATCCATTGTAAGCACTTGATCGGCCTTACTTGATTATTTTGACTAGGAAGAGAACTACTTGAATTTATGTTAAAACCTACAGACTTGGTGTGGCTACATTTGAGAAAGGAGAAATTTCTTAAAAATAGAAAGAGCAAACAAACCCTAAAAGATGATGGTCTATTTGAAGTTCTTAAAAGGCTGAATGATAATGCCTATAAAGTAAAACTTTCTAGTAATTATGATAGTGTTTTAGCTACTTTCAATGTGGAAGATCACAACTTCTACTTGGAGAATAACTTAGATTTGAGGGCAAATCTTGTCTAACCTGGATAGAGTGATATGAACTCAAACCTTAAGGCTTTTAGATTTACATTTGGACTTAATTTCAATTATCCAAATTATAATAATATAAAGTTAAGTATGTTAACATGAATGGATTCATCTCCTTCACATCAAGTTCTAGAGCAACTTTATAAAGCCCTTAATAGGTCACAATGCCCTTAAGCCAAGGTGGAAGCAATAAGTGACAAATCAAGCTTTATGGGAGAGCAAGCAAAAAGTGGCACCATGGCATATAATGTAATAGGGCAAGACATCCTACGTGTTATAGCATAATGTTGCAGCTTGTAACCATTATAATTTTGGCATCCCATGCACTACGACCTAACGTTGTAACTAGTGAGTCCTAGAATGAGTAGGCTTGCTCATGCTACAATTTGTCTTCACATCTAGGTTATGTTTTTCTTAAACACCTTATGTATTATGGGTACATTGTAATTAGCATTTTTTGTACTTGTCATCAAGACCTTTTTGGTTATTTTTCATGGCATGTAAGACACATATAAGTGTCATTCTCTCTCATGTAGATTTGAAACTTTTTATTTGAATTTCCTATTGAACTTGTTGGTTCTAGGATCTTTCATTTATCTTTATCTAATCTTTTAGTGAGGAACATTGGTGGTGATTGATTCAAGCTACTGGATTCATCCTTTAGGCTTGTTTCTTATCCTTGCGTTTTTTTTTATTTTCAAGTAAGTTCATGTTTGGATTGTGTGGATTTACTTTATCTCTTTCCTTTCTAAATTTGAGCTTGCATATTGGTTATGTGTTGAGAGTTGCTTGTTATTTGCATAATTGGGTGAATGGTTGTTGATCACCTTACAGATCGTAGGATTTTTTATTTAACGTTAGAGATTTTATAATGAAACAACTTACATGTGTTGAAATTGAATATCATTTTTGAGATATATGAAATATCTCCTTGGCATCCACATGTTTATTTTATGTAAATTTTTTGGCCTTGGATTTTTTTAAAAATATGTTTCAAGAATTCTACAGCTTCTCAAAAATAATATTCAATGTTAAATAGTATCTTTTTAAAATAATATAAAGTTTAGGAAAAAGCAAAGGCTACCAAACAGAAATTGATAAGATTCGTGAGGGAATTGAGCTTTGTCTCAGAGGATTAGATTTGTGGCCTGTTTTATCTACCATATAGGAATCTATTCTAAGAAGATTTGTGCTTTAGTACAAAAATTATAAAAAGGAAAAAAAAAAAAAAGCTCATTTTCTTGGAGTCAAAAATTGACTCTTCATATTTAAATTTAATAAATAAGATCATTTATTAAATTTCCATATACTTTTTGTCCTGTTCATTTGTCATTGAAGCTTGAACATTAGATGCACGTTTGTCAAATGGGCCTTTACCTGAAAGGTTTAGGGCTTTAGCTTGGATCTATCCATGTGTATCTTATAATTTTTATTCAAATTCGATTTATTAAATTGAATTAAATTTCAAACTTATTTCATATCTTTTCATGTAACCTTAAACTTAAAAATAAAAAATTATGTCTGTGATTTTATAAATATATAAAACACTATACTAAAAAGAAAAATCAATTCAAATGATCCCAAACTATTATCAGAATTTGTATTTACCCAAAAAACTATTATCATAATTCATATCTAATCTTTTTTTAGGCCCGCAAGAAAAAAAATACAAAACAATAGTTTTAGAAATCAAATTAGTTTATAAAATAATGAAATCCTATGGTATAAATGATTTAAAAAATATATAACTAAATAAATCTTATAATTTCACTGAATATTTATAAAAAAATTCAATTTTAAAAAGTTAACAAAAAAATTGTTTTGGTTTATACCGATACATGTATAATATTTAAACTTATTTCAAATTTATTTCATTTTAAATATAAATTAAATTAGAAAAAAACACTATGCTTTTATCCTCAATTAGGCCCAAGGCTTGAACAAGCCCCAATAAATTGATTAGCAAATTTTTTTCTGGTCCAAGTTTGCCGGTACCTTAAATTTTGCTTGACCCAAAATTTGATTCTTTTAACACAATCAAGTCTTGAATTTGTCTGACTCAATTGATATGTTAACTATAGTCCATATTAGTCTCACTAAAAAACAAGGTTATTTATTTTTTCTTTTCTTATTATATAAAGTTAAAATAATTATTATATATACTATTCCTTTGTAAGAAAAAAATTATATTTATGTAATGAAAAACGTTATATTTATATAATGAGTTAATGCATTTGTTAGTTAAAGAAATTTCAATACTAAATGTCTTACATTAATTTAGAGAAAAATTGAAAAGCTTTAAGACATGACAACGGGCCATGCCAGGCCATGTCATGTCGAGTCCAAATTGCCATGTTGTGATAGTGGATCAGGCTATGCCTAGGCCCACAAAATGATGGGCTTTAAGGGTCTAGCTGGCTTGTTAATAATGCAAGGCTCAAGACGTCCCTTGGGTCGTGTCTTTTTAGGCTTTCATGGGTCACGTAACCATTATATATTTTTTATTTTTTAATATCAAAATAATATTAAATAATTTATATTCATTTTAAAATTAATCAAAATGAGATAATAACTAAAATTTTATTGAAAATACTTTATGATAAAGAAATATTGTGGTTACATGATAAAACAATAAAAAAAATTGTGCATAAAAAAAATAAACTCACTCATAAAATTTATAAGTACTAATATCTATTTATACTTTTCATTCATCTTCAATATCTAAGCTCTTGAAATCTTAAAAAATATTTCCAACTATGCAATTTTGCAACTTGAATTCTGCAATCACCCAATTTTTCATGTAAATAATTGTATCGACTATACTTAGGTGTAAGTTTGATCGTTTTTCGTTAAAGATTTATTTGATTGCACTAAAAGTTTATTTTGATGCTATATTAGATACCAAAGGCATTATTAGATCACATGTCATAATAGAAAGTATATGATATGTATTGATATGTTTTCAGCCATGTCAAAATATCAAATTTTCACTTTCTATTCACCAAATTTTGAACTTGAACCCACTAGTTGTTTACCTTCTTACCAAATAGACCACAACCACATCTTGCCTTTAGACGAACCATTTGAACTTACCTTGTGGTTTTAAAATATGTTTAATGTCTCCATTTTATGTTCATAAATAAAATATATTTCTAGCAAAGGTTCCTTAACATCATCTATTTTGGAATTTAAAGATTTTAACAAATTCTCACTTATATCTTCTTACAAAATTTAAACGTGTAATAATTTAGCCCTATTATCTAATACAGTAGCAATGACAAATAGTAAAAGTGTTTCTTTCCAATATTTTTTAAACTTTTCTTCAATTTTACTTGCAATAGCTCCAAACACATTATAATATCTATAACTTTTAAAAATAAAACTAATGTCTATGACAAATTCATTAAAGTCTTGACAACAATCTAATCATATTTAGTCAAAATAATAAGATTTTTAAGATCTTTGGGTTATGTATTAAAAAATTGTACTATTTTTGTTTCATATTCACCACAAAATTTTAACATTAAATACTTTGAATTCCATCTAGTTTTAAAATCATCTTTTAATTTTTTTTTTCCTTTTTTAATGTTTATACATATTATGGCAGACTTGTAAATTTGATGGAGATGATAAAATATAAGTGACAAGATGTCTAATTGCTCCGATTTGATGCGTCACTAAATTCAATCCTTCTTCTATTGTTAAATTCAATATATGACAACTACATCTAATGTGAAATAATTTTCCCTCGGTCAATAAATTTAAATGTTTCATTATTAAATCAACAACTTTATTATTATATTTTTTTTATTATCAAATGTAATATAAAAAATAGATTTGTTTATTTTATATTCATTAAATATGTAAGCTAAGATAGTATAAATGGTCACACCAATATGATGACATTCTAACATCCTAAATGCATTAAATTTTTTGCATAATTGCCAATCAAAATTAACAAAATGAGAAAAAGAGGTTTTTTTTTTCTCAATTTTTTATAGTGTTTTAACCTTTAGTTTGAACAAAATACTCTATAGGACTACTCGACTAGTTAACAGTTTATACATGTTTGAATTGGATAACAATGTACTCAATATGGAAAATAAAAGAATAACAACAAATGATCTAAATGACATGTATTTATGGCATTGCAGGCTAGGTTATATTGGACCAAAGTGTATTGAGAAGCTCCAGTCTTCCAAAGCTTTACAGTAATTTATCTTCCAACCATTTTGTGAATATGAATGTTGCTTTCTAAGCAAATGGCCAAGGCACTTTTCACTAGACATAGTGAAAGGCATTCAAACTTTTAAAGATCATTTACAGTGATGTAACACAAATACGAGTATCACTATTTTGTGACTTTTACTGATGATTGTTATATGTATGGTTATGTGTTTTAATTGAAACACAAGTCTAAATGCTTTGAAAAATTAAAAGAATTCACGAATAAATTCAAGAAACAACTTGATAAAAGTATGAATATCTTCTAAAGTGATCAAGCAAGGGAGTACTTGAGTATTAAATTTAGAGGATACTTGAAGAAGCATAGGATTGTTTCTTAACTAACTCTTTTTGGTACACTACAACATAATGGTGTATTTGAGTTGAGGAATTGGACCTTGATGGATATGGTTAAGTCTATGATGAGTTTGACAGATCTACCCATGTTGTTTTGCATCTACGCTCTAAAGGCAACATCATATACGCTAAACCATATCCTGTCCAAAGTCGTGGATAAAACTCCTTATGAGTTACAGATTGGGCAAAAGCCTAATATATAATATCTCAAAATTTAATATTGTAAGGCTTTTGTGAAGAAATTAACATCAAATAAGCAAAGCAGCAAATCTGAGAAGTGTGTTTTTGTAGGATACCTTAGGGAAATCTAAGGTTATTGCTTCTACCATCTAAGAGAACAAATGATCCTTATTGCTTTAACCACTTTCATTTTAGGAAGAGAAGTTATTCTTAGAAAGACAAGTGGGAGAAGAGTAGAGTTTGATAAAACTTCACAACCATATGATACCATAGATCTTAAATAGGTGGATGTGCCATTAAAATGTTCAAACATCATAGTACATAGACACAACTACAAAAGTTGGGCAAACTATGCCACAAGCCCAAGAGATTTGGTTTTCTTGTGACTCAACAAGGTTACATAGTGGTCATTTATGATGATAACCTATGACCTACATCAAGGCTATGGCTAACAAGGATTGTAACTTCATGGCATTTTTTACCCTAAAAAACAATGACTTACTAAGGATACAAATCCTCTTTGTAGCAAAATATATCATAACTTTACACCTCCCCAAAATGGGTCTATAAAACATAACTTAGAACAAAACTCATAATGAAACACTTATATGAAAAATACCTTATCTTTATTAAAACCCTATTACTAAAACATAAAACATTCACATGTTATCAATTATATCAACATGTAACCAAAAAAAAAAAAAAATTAGTACGTACAAATGAGTAATCCAATGAAAATATATAATTACAGTGTAAAGCCCTACCTGTTTAGCAACCATCATATTGTTTGAGTTGTTTGACAACACTATAACTTGTATTAGCCTCACAGCACTTCAATCCCCAAAAAACACTTTAAGTCCCTAAAATCTATTATATTAAACTGGGTCCTTAATGTTCTCTTTAGCTTATTTATCAAAGCTAAGTCATTACTAGAGAAAGCAATGTCATCCATATAAACCATAAGAAGGACAATACCTGATGTCGACCTTCTTATAAATGTTGAATGATCCAATTGACCCTAAAGATAACACCTGAAGTCATCCACTAGCCTTAGGTACTTGTAAGATAAAGGTAAAAAGAGTGAGTAATAAACACTCAGTAAGAATAACATTTTGGTCTTAACTTCTTAATCCTTTAATCTTAAGCAATTACTTATCTCAAGCTCACTTAGTTCTTGAACTTTTCTTAACTTACCTTTAACTCGTCTTATCTCATCTTAAAGGATAAACTAGCCTTTTAAGACTGTCATGGGTGTTTTACATGGTAACTCACACATACAATGCTTATGCAACAAAACCATGTAAAACTATAAAATTGTAATGTTTAGCCAATAAGCCATGTTTGTAAAGTAGTCTATAAACATATAACTCAGTATTGAAAATCAAATCATGAAAAATAGTACAACATGAAAAATTGGAAAACTAATTATTCAAAGCTAAAATTGAAAACATGTAAATATGTAATTGTAGGTTATAAACATGTACAAATTAGACTCGGTAACACATAAAGATTTGACACCTTGGCCTTATGAGCATATAACTCATACACATAAGCTAGCAATTTACTGTGAGTAAAACACTATTGTAAATGTAATATCGCACTGTAGACATTAGCTCCCTATTGTGGGAGTGTAAAATCATAGATACCCCTTCGTATCTACTCTTGTGAAAATATATATCTTGAGAAAAACTCATAAGGAAAACATGTAATAGATAGATTTGTGAACTCGTAAAATATGTTAAAACTAAAGAATAGTAACAATTGGCATGCCATGAATGTTGTAACTTATTATGTAACAAAAACTTCACTAAAAAAATCTCATTATCCTCAAAACTACCCCGTGTATTGGTGTGTGTCACCATGGTGAATGGTTGTGCACTTAAGCCTATTCTGTTTATGCAAATTTTTTTGTCACTCATGATCATGTGTCTCCTTTTTACATGGTTGTGACATTATCTTAATCTTTATCAAACAATTCTTCTCAACCACGATTTTGTACTTGACTTGTATATAGTTATACTTTTATAATATTAAACATGCGTGATCATGTGTCTCATAAACACATAAGCATGCATGTCAATTTACAATAACATCACTTCTTTCCTTCATCTAATTTTATAAGAAATTAGACCTTTTTTAGGTAAGGCTTGGTCATCGTCAATAGATCATATCATACTACTAGTATAACACAGATTCCACCTCTAAATCCAATAAATTCATTATGAAATTATAACCTAAACCTATGTCATTCCACATATTCTTAGGAAGTCATAATCTTGATTAGGATTCCAACTTAAGCCATTCAAACATGCTTTAAATCAAATCAAAACTTCAAATAATTTGTAATAGATTCATAATTCAACTTAATTCATGCAAAAGCTTTAAGAATAGTAACACATTTCATCAGTCATTGTAAGAACGTCCTTGGAAGATAGTTATGGAGGCTCTCATCTTTTCCAATGAGTTACAATTTTATATATATATATGTATGTATGTATATCTAGGGTTAAGAAAGAATTAAAAAAAAAAAAGAAACTCTAATGGAAGTTGTTGTGGCACCATGCTTCTACCTTAAATGCAAAAAATTATTGTTGAGCTTCTTCTACTTGCTTGTGCATTAGTGTTACGACATGGTGCCACAATGAGCATATTTTGGAATCCTTGTTGTCATCTTACCACAACATGGCGCTGTGACACTAGGCCTAATCAGCTCCTTTAATGTTTGATTTTTGGTTTTGTTTACATGGGTTGTAATTTTTAGTCTCAGGCACACCCACTTTGCATCGTTTTTAGTTGAAATCATGCAAAGTCCTATAAAACAAAAACAAAAATCTTGTGATCCTGAATTTACACAAATCAAAGGGTAAAATTGTAAAATCTCACTTGAAATTGTCTAAAATTGCTCATAAATGGTGTGTATGCCTAATATTCATAAGAAAATCTATATATAAGGTTAGCTTCCTTAAGGACTTTGATACGTGTCAATTGCATGTATAATTTCATGGTCAATTTATAGAGTTTTAGGGGGTGATTTGATTATTTTACACTTATCATATGCATATTTTGGGATCATGGGTTTTCATGTTTGGATTTACAGGAAATATTGATTTTGATGTGATTTCAATGGAAATCAAGCCAAAAAAACACTTATGAAGGGCTAGCAGGTGGTTCAACTTTAAATATGGAGAGCATTGTGTGCCATAACACGAAAACAGGGATTTTAAATATGTTTGAGTTTTGTGATGAAAAATTAGTCTTCACCAAAGTTGTAGTGGACATCTCAAGATTTTTAGAAAGCTATTATGCGGAAAAATCTGAGTTTTTTTGGGCTCTTAATCGTGTCTAACCACTGAGCACTAAAATGGTCATAACTTGAGATTTCAATGTCTAAATGAGATGTTTCAAAAGCAAAATTAAACTAAACATCCAAGGCTACAATTTGATGAAGACTAAAATTTCAAATTCCATAAGCTCTATGCCATAGTATCATGTCATAGTATAAGAGAATGCAGGAGGCGTATGAAAATTCTAGAAGCTGCATACTATGACATCATGCTACAACATGCTCAACAGAAGTAGGACAGAAGCTCTATGTCACAGCATCATGCGTTAAGGATGAGTCTTAATCAAAATAAAACTCTGTTATTGTTGAGTCATGCTATGCGTTAAGGATGAGTCTTAATCAAAATAAAACTCTGTTATTGTTGAGTCATGCTACAGCATGACTCAACAATAACAGAGTTTTATTTTGATTAAGACTCATCCCTAACCCTAAGTATATCTATTGAATTGTAACTTTAAAAGTGGGAGGGGGGGGGGGGTGGTCCTAGGAGAGTTTTAAGAGATTTTCACCTTTTAGAGATTCTAATTTTTTTTTTGAATAATCAATTGAAATCTATTCAAATTACAATTGTGAGACAAATTTTCATCAGATTTTAATAAAGAATTCAATGAGTCATCGAGTTTTGTTTTCATTTTTCATTATGCTTTATTTGAGGATGATTGTTTATTTGTGTTTGATGATGAAATAAATAATTTTTGCTAAGATTAGGGCTAGCTAATTCATGAATGTGTAGTGTTTTTCAAATTTAAATTACAAGCATTGTTATTTCATGTGAGTTTGCATTATGAACTTAATGTTTGTTAAAACTTGGCCAATTTTTAATAGAATCTCTATTATGTGTTTGAGACCAAGAGGTAAGATCGCATAAAAGTAGTTAGAATACAAGTCGTGGATTAGTCAAATATAAAGATATATTTGATTATACATGTAATAGTCATAGACACAATATACTTATACTGGAAGCTAGTGAATTCCATAAAACTTAATGCATTTTCATCTAATTAAACTTAGGTAGAGGTATTTGGGTTATTAGATTGTTAAAACTTTTATTATTTGATTATTTTTAATAGCTTATTATTATTAACCCAATAAGTTAATAACATAGGATTCAAAACTTACACTAAACAATAGTCTATAATAACATTCTTTAAATGTGTTTTAAGGCAAAGGAACCATGATTTCACTAGAAATCTAAACATATTCTCAAATAGTTTCACTTAGCATAAGAGATCACTCAACACAGAGAGATACAAATCGAGAGAGTTAGCGCAGATTATAACTTGGTTGGTTCACTTACCAAGCCTCTATTGTAGCAAAAACATAATAAACATGTAGTGAATATGACAACCGTCATATGTATGATTAGTTATAGTGTAAATGGGTGTTAGGATAGGTGTCCTGTAGCCATGTTTATTGTTGTAATTGATGTACTTGATTGATTATTAATAAAATTGAATATTCTATTATATAATGTTTGACTTCTATAATATGTCATTAGTATGAAAGAATCAAGATGGGGGAATCAATTTACTTATCGTCACGACAAGAAATTGTATATTTTATGACAAATATTTTTGTGACGCACGTAATTTTATCACCATATGATAGTTTTTGGTGACATTTTTTTTATAACTGTCACCAAATCATTTATTATTGTAATGATTATATATATTGTTAACAAAATTTGAATTATTCGTCGCCAATGTTTATACTTAGTGACGAATGATTAAATTTTGTCTTTTTTTTCATTTGGTAGCAAAATTTACCATCAAAATTTAGGAAAAAAATAATTTTATGATTATATAACATTATTTATGACATATACATTGTCGTAATATTGTATTATTTGATGATTTAATGCAAGTTTGTTATCAATTAATATATAAGATAAAATAATTATAAAATATTATTTTATAATATTTTAGGCAAAATTCTTTATTGAATCAATTGTTGGCATTTCTTAATTTCATAATAATGATCCAAATGTGAAGACTTCTCAAGCACTGACAAATTTCCTCCCATTAGTGATTGACTATTTTTCTCTTTCAGTTCCTTCTAGTCTAAGTCTTTATTAGTCAGTAGACATAAAGCCTTCTTTTATGCTAAGATTATCTCCTTTTAGTTTGATAATCCCTATTGACGACTTGCTTTATGTTTTCCTCCATCTTAGATTTATTTTTTATGTTTTCATAATTGTTTATGTTGTTCTATAATTATTATTATTATTATTATTTCATGTTCAATATGTTGACATAATTTTTGCTTTCATTTCATAATTCCATATAGTTTTGTTAATATTTTAGTGAATAAGTTTTATTTACTTAAGGAACCTAAATAACTTATTATTGTTATTCACATGGATTCCAAATGAGAATAAATGCTTAGCTATTTATAGTTAGTTTTGAAAAGAAGAGAGACCAAAGTGATCCGAGAAGTAAAGTTTGAAAGGAGAAAGGGTTAGATAGGTCTTGGTGCTTTTTTAATAATTTTTCATTATTGTTTTAATACTTTTTATGTTGATTTAATTACTGATATAATAGTTTAACATTATTAAATTTATATTCATTGATATTTTACTTTGATAATGTTATGAAATTTTTTCATTTTTTAAGTACATTTATCAATAATTTATAACATTTTTTATTTATTGTAATTTTCAAATATTAGGTTTTAAGTGATAAAATATTATATGTTATTGTGACAAATTATGTTGTTCTCAAAATAATTATTTAATGATAAAATAAATTTTAAAAAGAAAAATGACACTTTGATAAAAAAATTTGTCTCTTAATTGTGACAATTATTGTGTCATTAAAATTTAGTAGTTTAATGAGAAATTCATTTTTGTCATTAAAAGGTATATTATTTTTTGACGAGTTTTTTATTTTCATTTATATTACATTTTTTGTGACAAAAAACGGGTTTAGATAACAAAAATTTAAACAAATTTTGACAATATTTTTATCACTATAATTTCATTATTTTTATATCTATATAGTGATTTTCGTTACTATAGCTACCTTATATAGTGACGAGATATGATTTTATCATTTAAAGTGTAATGATTCTTTGACGAAATGTAATATAAAGTGACAAATTCTTGACATTAATTGTGATGCTATTAATGTCACAAAAAGTGATAAAATATTGTGACAATGGAAGTTTTCGTTATTAAAACTTGACTATTTTGTGACAAACATAAATTATGTCATATATACTTTTTGAGACGGGGTTATAATGATAGCTTTTGTGACAACAAAATTTCGTCACAAAAAAAATTTAGTGACAAAAATGACATTTTATGTGACAAATTTTGATATCATAATTTATCAAATTTGTTGTAGTGTGTGCTTTTCTATGCATTTATTGGTGGTAATGTTAGTATCATCCGTAATCCCTATATCACTTTAACCTAAGACATAAGTAGTGGTGACAAGATTATTGTAGTGTTAAATAAACCCATAAAAAAGTAATGATTGTTTGCACTTGTTAAAGTTATTACTTACAACTTAGTACAACACATGAGTGTATAATTTGGTAGACATGTTTACTAGACAAACCAATAAAAAAGAATTCATATAGATAGTGACTTATATGTCTATGGAAATATTATTTTAACTTGATAGACACATATAATCTTTTAACTTGAGATTGTTAGACCATCTTGTGCTAAAAGTGATTTAGTTTGATGTCATCAAATATATTATCATAATAGTGGTATTATAAAGGTGAGTGATTGGTTGTATCATGACCAATATGAATGCTATGTCTAAATCAACAAAAGATTCATCACTCTTTAGCATGAGAGCAATATCCCTGTGAAGAATGTCCACAACCAATAAATCTATGACCAAAATAAGATTTGCTTGGTACCTATTCCAATTTTTCTAGTTTGGACATATATATGATTATACAAGTAGACACGGAGATAAACAAAAATTTATATCTTAGCCTTAAAAAACACAACATGATGAAAGAAATATATTATGCGGTAATTATTAAGCTGTGTAAGCTCATAAATGTTCATTGACACTATACTAATATGAAGGTTATGATGTCTTCCTAGAAGCTCGTGATTTGTGTTTAGATTCAACATAAATCTAGACATTAATGATTTAATAGAGAGTTTATAAGTCATAAATAATAGGAATTAAGTAGGCTCTAGAAATATAAGATTGATTGTCCATGTAAGTATAATATTTAAGTATTGTCGCATTAAACTTACTAGATCCGTTGAGACCAAATTGAAAGTTAAAGTGAGGTTTTGGCCTTGACACATAATAGTATATTTATAAAGTACGCCATTATGTGTTTTGACAAGTGGATAAAGATCATAATGTTTATGAAGTTGGATTTGATAAATAAAGCCTAGTTTGAATTTTAAATAGCCTACTAACACACAGGTGTCTATACCTAGTGTAGGTTGTATCATGACTGAATATGTTACATGAAATTTGCACAACTAATATAGTCATGTGTTATCTAAACACTAGATACACAGTCATGCATGTAGTCTACAAGACCGTGTATAAGGCTATATAGGTGTGTAACTGATTGTATAGTGAAATGCTTAAAGTCTATACAAACATGATAGACTTTTCATTTGTAACATTTTACAAAAATATGACACCCATTGCTATATATTACTATAGACTATAAATACATAAATACATAAATTCCCCCACCCCACCCCACACATATATATACATATATAATTAAAATATATTCTTGATATATAGTAGAAGTCCCACCTTAACTAACTAACTAAAAACATGCACGTGGAAGCTAGAAATGATGTATATGGTGGAATGTTGAAATCTACTTTACAGTATCTTAAAATAAAACTCATATAATAAATACTATTACATTTAATAAATAATAAAAACATATATGATATTTTACACTCATGCATGAGCAATACAAAGCATATGAGCCAATATGCTATTTGTTGAAAACTGAATATATATATACACAAAAAAAAAAAAAAAAAACAACTTAGTTGAAAACTTGCTCAAGTAGTATCTCATTCTCCAATTATCTTGTGCTCCAAGCTTAGCTTCTCAAACCACTGACCTGTAAGAAAAGAAATTGAGGGGAATAAGTGACAAGTTACTTAGTAAGTATATCCTATCTTTACCCTTAATTAGGGTTCTATTCTATTCTAATCTTATGGTTGGTCATAAAACTCTCTGTTTTCTTTCTTTCTTATTTGGATTCTTAACTAAAGATATTTCTAAATCTTTCTCTTGCTCATTATATTTCTTTATTAATCTTTTTCTAATTACTTTCCCAACTTATCATATACTCTGCTTAACTTATTCTTAGTCTTTTGCTTATTCTATCTATATTACTTTACTACTTATTTGATTTCTTGTCTAGTAAACTTTGCTTAGTCTATTGCTAGTTTAACTGTTTGTCTAAAAGACTCAACTTAATTCCTTATTGGTCTTATAAAATTATCCTTTTTTATAGTTATTATCCTTTTCATTTCTTATTTAACATCTGGAAACTAAGGTACTCTTAACTCCTTTCATATCCTAACTGAACTATGCTATGCTTTTACTTGTGAAGTATATCGTATAGGTGCTCTTATCCAATGTTCTACTTCCTTTCTATTTTTAAAAACAATATCTATACAAATAGATCCTTTCCATAATATTCATGATTGGTTATAAGTATTCATTTGAATTCTCATCTTATTTTACTGTTACTTTTGTTTCTTAATAGAGCTAATTCTGATTATAATGTGCTTATTTAGTAGTACTTATGATTTCTTTTGAATCTTGACTAGTTTCTATTCTGTTTCTTATTATATTATACATCATATTATAATATTAGTGACTTGTTAGGAGTCTTTTTCTACTTATAAACCTTGCTATCTACTTATAAACTAAAATTTCTATTACTTATTAGTCTGTCTGATAAGTTTCACTTCATGTTACTATTACTTATCATAAATTCTTTGCTCTAATTATTCTCAGACTTCACATGATATGAAAGATGTTAAATCATGTCTAATCATGTTATAAATCATGTTTGGGCCCTTAAACCTACTTTCTAAAAAACATCTTTCTAAAAATGCTTTTTGAAAATACTGTTAAAATCTAATGATCCTAAAATATTGAAAAACTAAGTGAAAAATGTATTTGAAATCTTTATATATTCAAAGATACCAACCATATTATGTAGACTGATGAATAAAAGGATTTAGCACCATGGCCATGTGAGTTTTCAACATCCTAACACTCAATACACCAGTGCATATATCTATCTGTAATTGACATTGGCTCCCTCTCTAGCAAGCGTATAGATGCACACCAGCATCTATCTTTATCTGTAACTAACATTGGCTCTTTATCTAATGGGTTTGCAATTCATAGGTGCTTTTTCTTATCCACCCCTAAAATGATATCCAAATCATCATATTTTTAATTTAAAAACGTATGTATTTGGATCACTTGATCCTCTTTTGAAAATACTATTTTAGCATGTCATTTCATTTAATGCTTATCACGCATGATATCTTATTATTTCCTTATCACTGTTTAAATTTGGTATAACTATACCATTGTTATTGTTCTGTTTAGTGTATTTTTTACTAAAATTCCTGTTTCGGTACCTTATTAAGCTTGCTAATAAATTTTGTATAAACTGTTTTATGTTTTGATGCAAAGTTGCTGGCTTTTTATTTTGTTTACTTTATAGTTGTTTCTATGTAAATTGTTCTATATTTTGTTGTGCATCTAATACTTTTTTATTTTTTTTTGCTTAATAACTATTTCTATTTGTATTTTTATTCCTATTTTTGTTTTCTGATCATAATCTACTAATTACTAATGCTAATTCTAGACTACTATTGAGTTTCTCATACTTACGTGAATTTGAAGGTGTGATTTGGAAAAATATTTTTAATCACTGCTTTCTGTTCTTTGTTCTAAAGGTTTCTTTATTATAATTTTCTATGTCTCATTCTCCCTTCTCTTTTTTTATGCTTAATCTGTTGTTTCTTCTTATGATAACTGTTAGATGCTTAATATATATACATATATATATATATATATATATCCACATATCAGTGATGTTTTGCTCATCTTGTGAATTTTTTAACTTTCACTAAGTGCAGGGTGTGCACCCTCATATGCACAGTCATGCATTAGCTGCACAGTCATATATCTAGTTGTCTATGAAAACATGTGGTCTTTTAGAAGAATTCCAACAAATTCCCGATTTACTACATGTGCACGACTATGACCTTAGCTACATGATCGTGACCTTTCATAAATTTAATCGTGTATACCTCGTATACATAACTATGACTCTACAAAATCGCGAGCATATGAGAATGTGTCTATCAGGTGTATGGTTGTGCGTTTTACTTTGTTTTGGTGAACCACGACTAAAACATGCAAAATCCGAGTCAAACTTTACCCAAATCTTTATCAACCCTTAAATCAACTTCTAGAAAATACTTGTGCAAAATACACCACTATACTCATATTTCCCTATCAATTATAGCCAAATACAACCTAACACGCTTCTAAACTCTTAAAACTTAACACACAACACATACATATACTCTAAGCATGTTTCTACCTCAAAATCTCTCAATTTTTGTCATCTTATCATACCATGCTACTGCCTAAGCTTAAAAGATGCTCATTATCTCATCTAATCACCCAAAACATGGAAATACATGCTAAAGTAAATAGGAAAATAATAAAGAGGTAAGGAAATACTTATTTGTAACTGCTAACAACTTTTATCTATCTAGCTTGGCTGAATTCTAGTTAGACTGACTACTTTTAGTTTATCTCTCTCTGATCTAGGATTAAGGTTAAGATGGGAAGAAAAAGAAAGAATGGGTCAGCTTATTTGAAATGAGAGAAAATATTCTTTATATATGACGACTCTACCAGGAGCATGCACAGGTATGTAGCAAGATATGCGTAGGCATACATGGTAACAAAGACTTACAAATGTGTGTCCATGGGACGCACGATAGTATGTGCCCCTTGCATATACCATATACACATTCGAAAAAGACTATTCTACCCCCAAAACTTTACTAAGTTTAAACTTGAGCTATAAAATCTCTTTCTTAACCATGATGAAAGCCTAGAAAAACTATTCTAATCTCAGGATATTACATGCCCATGCATAGATATGTATATGTAATCATGTTAATCACTAGTAATACCATAATATAGCATTATAAGCCTCTTTTCCACTTTACTTTGTGGAAATCACCATAACGCTACCAACATACATCTAAGGAAAGAAACCATTACCATATCAAGACTAATAGAGCCTCTAAACATAAGTATGTATCCTACAAACAATGTATGGATGTTTATGGTTTTATATTCTTTTATGATTAAAAAAAAGGTATCCTATGTCTAAACCTTAAACTTTATTTGAGTATTGAAAATTTCCACTACATAGTTGCCCTTATAGTGAACTAATGTTTCTTAAAATATTTTAGTCCATAAGGGTGTTATAAGATCAAGTCTCACTTATATACTGCAAAACTTTAACCTCACGTGTATAATATCAGATCAAATCCAAAACATAGCTTTAAACTCTAAATTCAAGAAAACAAGTAATTAGAAAACTGGTCTTATGCAATAAATATCGTATAATATGTTTTCATGGAAAATATATGCATGCACTTGAGCTTTCTAATCTTAAACTTAGTCTTACATCATATATTCACCTATAAAAATCATGTATATGCGTACCATAACTCATGAACTTATTCTTGGCTTGGCACGATATTATTATTTAACATCCTTAAGGTAGTAGCCTGGTTTTGGAAATGGTAAATTAGAACTGAAGTTGCTAAGGAAGAATGAATTTTATGTTTAAAATTAAAGGTAAGCGAGTTTAAAGATAAAATGGTCATTTAGGGGCTATATTTGGCTTGTACATGTGTGAAATCTAGGAGTTGCCACATCTACAATTCAAATAAAGCCCCAAAAATTTTTAAATTCTATCATGCACAACCGTATGCCCTACCTGTATGACCATGCATGATCACATTTTGGTGTGATAATATAAAACATGTTTTATTTCAAATTTTGGCATAAGGTCATTTATTTTCTTCTAAGTATTCTAGAGAGGACTCATCAAAAAGTAAAGGTAGAGGAAAAGCAAGTTGAGTGTGAGCTATAACCGGAGAATGATCTAGAGAACGTGTATACATTTATAACCTTTATCTATTTGATATAAGGGTTATGATGCTTGATTTTTGATGATCAATTGATGAAGCATGAATTTGTGTTGATTAATGCTTAATTAATATGAATTGATGATGATGATGAATAATATTGTGATGATTTTGGATTATTATCTCTAAATTGTGTAGATCTAGGTTAATTTGTATGAGATTTATGTTTATGTATGGCTAATATGTTGGAGGCTACTTCTAGGTACACATTTGGTTTTTTTTACATGATTTTAATGATGACTGTTTGACATGTGAAGCTATAGAAATATGCTTAGGATTTAATGTGCTTAAATTGATATGAAGGAGATTAAATCTGTTTGATGATGACTTAATGCTATACGTTGAAGATCATAGATGTATATGAATGATATTGATGATATAATGTTGCTATATAAGTTGGATGAGATTTGAATGCTTAAAATCCTATGAATATGTGGCTATTTGGCCAAGATCTATAATGGCAGAAATGACACACGATTGTGCGTACAAGAAGGCACATGAATGTGTGGTCATATTCCATAGCAACATGGTTGTACACTACATTCATAGTTGTTGTTTTACTGGAGACACTATCGCGAGATGTTAAGTCACGGTCATGTGCATGTGTCAGTTCCACATGTGTGTTATAAAACTCAAGGAAAACATAATCGTGTGACCCTATAGCGTATGATCTTACAATATGTACAATGCAGAAAATTAATTAAGGAATTAATTATTTTCATGATGAATTTAGGTAAGTAATAAATAAAAGAAACTTATTTAGAATTAATAAAAAGTAAAATTATAAGATCAACAAGCAAAAAATAAAAGATTATAAGAAAATAAATAAAAATTAAAAGAAGTCTTAAAAACAAATCTGAAGGAATAAAAAATTTTAATGGATGAGAAGTATTACATGATGTGGCATGCCAAAAAAATGTTTTAAAAATAAAGAAAATGTTTTACATGTGCATACTTTGAAAGTAAAAAAAATTTTTGATGTTTTGAACCTCTTTTAAAGTGTGAATACGAAGGAGCATATGTAGGTACATATGTTTGTTAAAGAGAAAAACCATTGTCTATTAGAAAGAACACAGTCACTAACTAAGCTTGTTAGAAAGAGCGTACATCCATTGAACTCATATGGTTCAGGTGTCAAATCCCTGTATTCATCAGTCTGATCAATATAAAAGTGTTTTTTATGAATGATTTCCATGAATACTTTTTATGAAAAGAAAGCTTTTAAGATGAATCTTATGATGAGATCTTCAGATAATTATAACATGTTTTATGATGGGATTTTTAAATCAATTATAAGTTTTTAAGGAAATGAATTTTAAGAAAAGAAGCCTTTAGGGATAAGTCATTTCAACATATTTAAATCATGACATACATGACATGGCATGATTAAGAAAAAAGATAAGGTAAGAATAATAAGAATAATAAGAATAAAAAACATAAGATAAAATAATAATAATAATAATAAGTTAAGACATTAATTCTTCCAGGCTAGGATTATGTATGCTAGGTTATGAGATGCTTACTAAGTTACTTATCACTCATGTCAAAATTTCTTCCCTTGTAGGTTAAGTTTTATGCTACTAAAGGCGGTGTTATGCGATGGTTGTAAGCAGGATATCAAGCAATGCATTTGCATTTACGATTGTATAGTATGTATTTCATAAGTATCATGACTTGGGTTTTGAGAGCAATATACACATGTCATGTTTTTGTAATCATTTTATGCAGAAGTAATAAAAAGAAGGCTTTTTAGTATATAATATTACGTATTTATTCTTATGCAAATGTATAAATGTATATGTGATTAAGCTTCCACAGATACATGAATGTTTAAGTATGTATTTTTTTGTGATGTTATCTTATATTATGTATTATAGAATAATAATACTAATAATATATATATATATATATAGAGAGAGAGAGAGAGAGAGAGAGAGAGAGAGAGAGAGAGAAAGAGTAGTGTCATACCTAAAAACTCATGCAACAATCTAACAAGTGAATGTTTGTCAACAATGAATGTTCAATTATACATTATTGATGCATGACTATTCGTCTATTATGAATAGACATTCACTTCATACTCAAAATGTACTAGTCCTTCTTTCTTTCAACTTCGTTCATGTCATAATCACCATGCACATTTGTACATATCCTTAAATAGTTGTATGCTTATGTCATAAATGCCTTTTTAGGTCACATCCATGACCATACGTTGTAAAGGGGTAGTTTCATTTTTTCACAAACAAGAATGGTCATAAAATCTTCTATGCAAGCATTCATTATGTCTTATCGTACGTGTCATGAATGATCTCACGTGTCATTTGTGCAATCATTTAAGGTGAATCAACATCTTTACCCTAATCAATGAATGATTGTGTGTATCCTTTACATGATCATTTATGCATGTATAAAACCCTAATCTAAGGTATTGCATAACTATTCATGTCCTTGGAATGGTTACTTATACCTTTTTGAGAATGAAAAATCTCATCCATATTGTAATTTAACAAAAAAAAAAAAAGGATACTAATCAATTTCCTATCATTTCCAACATATTTGTAACATAAAAATACCTAAACTACATCACTAGCCATATATCCATAATCATAGTTCTAGTTATCAATCATTAATTTACTTACATACATCTTTTAAAATAAAAACTAGTAGAATAGTTGTTCACCCTCAATGAATTGTCATTCATCCATTTAAATAATCTTATAAGACATGTATTTGTTTTATCCACCTTGTTACCACCTATGCGTATTACAACATTTGAAAGCCAACATGCATGTAAAATACAAAAAGACAAAAGTCATTGAAGGTTTATATTGGAAAGCTATGAACATATGTTGTGTGTCTGATTATTATGATGCCATAAGGATAATTTTTTATGTTAACCTAAACGTAGTTGGTCATTTGACTAACATTAAGTACCATAATGGGCACATGTGCATTTTAGTGGCCTTTAATATAATATCAAGATAACCAACATCATCTAGTCTTTTAATGTATTGGCTAGGAATGCTCTTACATTATAGATTACCATGTTTGAGAAATTCATATGAGAAACATTACAAATATTGTTTTATAATAGGTGGAAAATTACAAGTAAAATTAAGACTAATTCATAACTTATAGTAACTATGATTGTTTTATTTTGTGTTAACTAATCATACTTATTTTGTTTATTTAAATGGTTGTATATATCTTCCATCTTTTTTGGGTTGAAAAAAAAGGCAGTTGAACATGTTCACAAATGGTTGTATATATCTTCCAACATGCTTGTTAACCTAGTCAATGTCCATAAATATAAAGGTCATGCTATGCTACTAGAGCTTTTACTAGGAAAATGTTTATTTATTAAGACACCAATCAAAAGAGATTCATCAAAATAGTCCTTGTGTGATTCATCATCCAAAAATGGAACATTGACGATCATATATAGCATACGTATAATCACTGCCTAACAAATGGTCATCCTATAAGAGTATATTAGTAATGATACTAGTATCATCATCTTGTTGAAACAAATGAAGTCATTAGGTTCACATAGCCTATGTAATCAAACATAAACAAAATTGTAATAATTGTGAAAGTCATGAAATTTAATATCCTTTATAGACCAAATTGTTGTTCACCTTTATAGGCCATAGATCCTTATTAGGAGTCTACAATCATTACTAAAAATCTGTTTGGTCTAACTTATGAAAATTAATACATAAATAGCTACTTATAAGTTTAATTAAACTTATAAGTAATTGAAATTTTAAGTAGTTACGTGTTTAGTTAAAGTACCTATAAATAACTAATAAACAATTGATGTATTTGATAAAATACATCTTATAAGTTTATTTTATTATTAATATGAGTAAAAAGTACTAAATTATTTTATCAAATAATAAATTATATTAACTCAATTTTTTGTTATAATATTATGAATATATATTTCAATTATATAATAATATAATTTAATTCGAATTAAATTAACAAATACATTATAGGCAAATATTTTATTAAAATTTTTATATGATTAATTATTATATTCATTAAAATTAATGTAGAAAAAAAAAATCAATAAAAAAGACATAGATATCAGAATCTCTAATTTTATAATATGTAGAAAGATATAAGTCTTTAAAAACTAAATTAATAGATTTATATATGTAAATAAAAATTATTACAAAATACAAAAAAGTAGAAAAGAAAATAAATATTTACCTTGTTGATGAAGAGAGAAACATGAACCCTAAACCTCTTATAAACAGGCAAAAATATTTTGCAGAAGTATGAGTTGTTTTAAAATTAAATTGGGGTAATATGATAATATACTTATCAAAATAATTTATAAGTACTAAAATGAAAAGTTAGTCTCTCAGCTTATTTTTTATTATTATTATTATTATTTTACTTATAAGTTTGGAAAATATCATAAACAAATAGGTCAACCTTAATTTAAAAATTTAAAAGCAAAGACAAACAATTCATAAATTTCTAAGACTGATGATTCAATCACCCTAGCCTAATAGTTGAATTGCTCTTGCATAACCATGATGATGTGCAAAGAATATGCTTATAAATGACAAACATATCAATCATAATATACCAAGGTCAACCAAAAATTATTAACATATGTTAAATAGAAAACCGAAGTAGGGGGTAAACATGTAGGCTTGAATCATGTGCACAACGGGTCAATTTTTCTACGTCATCAATCGAAATATGATTGGCACCTATTGTAAGGACCCCCACCCCAGACCAGTGTAGACTACTATTTATAATAATAACATAAGTATAATATGACCTACATCAGAGATCTCTACTATAAAAGTTGCTAATATTGTTAAAATTTAAAACTCTTGTATGCAGAAATCATAAGTGGGAAGTACTATTAAATAATTGAAAATACTGTATATTTTACTGAATTCCTTAGAATTTTTTTATTTATGAAAACATGTTATTCATACAGTATATACTAGCATTATAATGCACACATATCCATGAGTTAAAACTGCACAAAAGCATGTGAGTCAAGAACATGTTATCTGCTAGCAAGCCGTATCCCTAAAATCTGACACTTATCTCGCACCTACTCAGCCCTCTACAATCACTAACCTACAAGAAGGGAGGGGTGAGTGATAAAATTACTCAACAAGCATTTCTTATCTTTAACATAAGCTGGTTCCAAGCTCTAACTGATCTCATGACTTGTCACACTATTATCTGCTTTATTATTTTCTTATTTCTTTATTTTTGGAAATACATATATTTTTTGTAGTGCTCTTTGTCATTATTTGTTCTTTTCCTCACGAGATGCTAAATATGACATGAAATGCATATGCTAATGTCATGTGTATTTTGAATAGTCATAAAACTTGTCGATTTTCTGAAAACTCTTTCTAAAGTAAAAGTTGTGATCCAAAGATCTTGACTATATACACATAGTATATGCTGAAAATTAAATCAGAAAATATTGTATCTGAAAATATCTACTATATTAGCCAGATTGATGAATATAGAGATTTGACACCCTGGTTGTGTGAGTTCAATCCTATTGGAATCTAGTGATTCATAACTAGCACTCTCTCTAACAAACTTGGTCAATAACCATGTCCTCTCTAGCGGATGTTAGTTTCCCTCTTAGTGGGTGGGTGAACTCATAGGCACCCCCTCGCATTCACCCTTAACTGATGTTTGGAACGTCGTATATCTATACTTTAAAAACATGTTATTGGATTGGATCCTTGGATTTGTTCTTGAAAACTCTGATATAACATGTCATGATATATGCTGCTGATCAAGTATGATATGCTATTTTATTTTATTATAATTAAGTTCTGTAAGCTTAGAAGTGGCTTAAATATACTTTAGAACTATTTTTGTGCTTTTCTTAAAGTGCACGAGCATGTGCTACTTAACACACGTGCTTGTGAGAGACATATGGGACTGTATACAGATTGTGCTCTCGACCATGCTGGCTTCAAGAATAAAATCATAAAATTTTGGTTAGTTACATAGGCGTGCAGTGTGAACACATGAGCAAATAATCAAAGCACAAGGTCGTGTCCTACACTTGCACGAGGGTGTAACTGCCATCCAACACTCTCGTGCCTTGCTTACACAGGCATGTGAAATTAGGACTAAGTTCACAGATGTGTGTCTGGGTTTTCCAGGCATACACAGGTGCCATGCAATGATGTTTTCATACAAAAATAAGGCTATATAAGCATATACCCATAAGTGCACAGTCGTGTGCTCTATTCGATTTCTGTAAATGGCCATCTAGAAACATATAAATCCCAACCAAAACTCAACCAAACACTTATAAACTTCAATTACTCATCAATACAGATTTAACACTATTACTAGCACATATACATTCATCAAAATCTCATCTCAATCACGCAACATCTCATAAATAAAGCATGAAACACATGTATACAAAAAGATACACATATAATCATGGAATCAACCACTCAATCAACCATAAAATCATTATTCAATCACTTAACATGCTAAAAAAATCTCAATTACATAGCAAGCATACTCAAACTTAAAGAACAATGCTATGAAACAAGGTGAAAGAAGTAAGGGAACACTTACCTAGCCATGGAAGCTTGCTACCTATCTTTAAGAGCCTTTGAATCTCTAATATGAAACTAAGTTGCTGGTTAATCTCTCTCAACTCTAGAGTTCACTGGGAACTATGCGAACTAAAAATAAAAGTGTATATATGGCTAAAACATACGACGCACGATCGTGTGTCATATGGAAATCTAAATTTTCTATTTTTTTGTGTCAAACATGGAATATTCTCCTCATAATCCTTATGTACAAGCCACATGTAGCTTTTAAATGATTTTTTTACCCTTGAACCCTCTCAAATTTATTTTTTATCAAGAAATCTCACTTTTACCCTTGATTTCAAAGCCTAAAAGGATAGTTATACCCTCGAGCTATTATAACTCCCCCCACTCTAATAAAATTTTGTCCTTAAAATTGGCCTTAACAATTTTGGGTATCTTTCTCTTATCTTAACCTCAACCTCCCAGGTTGCTTCCTCGAGTCTCTGACTCCTCTATAGAACCTTGACTAAAGGTATCTCTCATTTTCTAAAAGTCTTCACTTTGTAGTCTAAAATCTAAACTAGTACCTATTGATAACTCAAGTCATCTGCGAACCCCATATCTTGAACCTCTAACACATAAGAAGGATCTCTCACATATTTTCTCAATTAAGACACATGAAACATACTGCGGATCCTATTCATGCTAGTTGGAAAGGCTAATCTATAAGCAACTCTGCTAATACGTTCTAAAATTTCAAATGGACCAATAAATCTTGGAGCCAACTTACCTTTCTTACCAAATCTCAAGACACGTCTATAGGGAGCAATTCTTACAATCATATGGTCTCTAACCTCAAACTCTATCTCCCTACGCCTCTGACCTATAAAGCTTTTTTGACGATCCTAAGCTTGTTTAATTCTCTATTTGATAACCTGAATCTAATATATCATCAACTAAGTCATCTTTGGCCCCACTTTTATCTCTAAAGAATCTCTCTCATCAATACCATCCCAATACAGTGGCGATTTACACCTCATACGATAAAGTGCCTAAAAAAGTGTCATCTAAATAGTAGACTGATAACTATTATTGTAAGCAAACTCCATCAACAGTTCAAATTAGCCCAATGATAACAACAGGCCCTTAACATGTCCTTTAGAACTTGATTGACTTTCTTAATCTAACCATCTATCTACAAGCGATAAGTTAAACTGAAATGAAGTTTGGTCCCTAATGTTTTCAGTAGATTGTCCCAAAAAACTGACAAGAATCTCAAATCTCTATTTGACACTATATCTTTAGGAACCCTACATAATCTAACCACTTCTCTAACATATAAATGATCCAACTGATCAGTACCTCTCTGATTGGTAAGAAGTGTGCAGATTTACTCAATCTATCAACTATTACCTAGATACTGTTGTAACCAAGCTGCACTCTGGGAAGTCATAATATGAAATCCTTGGAGATAGTTTCCTATTTTTACTTAGGAATCCTTAATGGCTAAAGTAACACAGAAGACCTCTGATGCTCTACCTTGACCTATTGATAAGTCAAATATCTAGCTATATAGTCTGTAATATCTCTCTTTATACCAAACCACCAAAAGCTTCTCTTGAGATCTTGATACATTTTTGTGTTACTAGGATGTGCTGAATAAACTCTACTATAAACCTTTGATAATTCCTTTGTTTCAACTTTGTATCCTATAGACTTTATCTTTGAACCTTAAAATCCCATCTTTAAACTCAAAATCTGACATTATACCCTCAAAGACCTTCTGAATCAAACTTTGAACTCATACATCTGATATCTGACTAGCCTTGATATCATCAAGTAGTGTAGATATAATTTGAAGTTAAAAGAAATCGACTGTTACTATTTTAATATCCTTTCTGACAAGCTCATGTTGTAACTCTCTCTCAATTGAAATCATGGATAAAGCTATTCTCTGAACTAAAAGAATTTGCTATTATATTAGCTCTATCTGAATGATAACAAATCTCATAATCATAGTCCTTTACAAACTCTAATCATCTCCTCTATCTTATATTCAATTCCCTTTAAGTGAAAAAGCACTTAAGACTTTGATGATCTAAATATAGATAACATCTGACACTATACAAGTAATGTTTCTAAATCTTCAAAACAAATATCATTGCAACTAACTCTAGAACATGAGTAGGATTGCTCAACTTATAGTCCTTTAATTGCTTAAAGACATAGACAATTACCCTATCCTACTATATCAATATTGCTTTAATCCCCTAGTAGAAAACATCAGTATAAATTTCATAATTAACATCCTCTTGAGGCAAAGCTAACACTAGAGCGTTAGTCAACCTCTACTTTAACTCCTAAAACCACTCTTTACACTCTTTACACTCTTTAGCCTATACAAAAGGAACATTTTCGAGTCAAAATAGTTAATGGTCTTGCTATACTGAAGAATCCTTCAATAAATCTTTTGTAATAACCAGCTAACTTAAGAAAACTCCTCACCTCCTTAGGTGTCCTAAGCCTCAGCCAACTCAAAATAACCTTTATCTTACTTGGGTCTACTGATATACGAGCTGTTAAAACTATATGCCCAAGAAAAGACACGCTGCTCAACCAAAACTCACACTTACTGAACTTGGCATAAAGATGATGATCTCTCAATCTCTAAAGAACAAATCTCAAATGCTCTTCATGCTCCTTTACACTCTTTGAGTAAACCAAGATGTTGTCAACAAATAGAATAATAAATCTATCTAGACAATCTTAGAAAACTTGGTTCATTAAATCCATAAACACAACAAGAGCATTCGTTAATCCAAAAGGCATCATTATAAACTCATAGTGGCCATACTTGATCTTGAAAGCTATCTTAGGTATATATCTCTCTATTACTCTCGCTTAATGATGCCCATACCTCAAATCAATCCTGGAGAACATTGTTGCTCCACTCAACTGATCTAATAAATCATCAATTCTAGGTAACAGATACTTATTCTTAACTGTTATCTTATTCAATTCTCTATAATCTATATACATCTTTAAGAAATCTTTCTTCTTTACAAACAATATCAGAGCACGCTAAGGAAAACAATTCGACCTAATGAATCTCTTATCTAAAAGCTCTTGAAGTTACTTTTTCAACTTTTGAAAATCTATGAGAGCCATCTAATACAAGGCCTTAAAAATAAGAGTCATACTAGGAAGCAACTCAATACAAAACACTAATTCTTTCTTAAGAGGTAACTCTAGTAAACTCTCTAAAAACACATTTGGAAACTTCCTTACTATAGACACATTCTCTACACTTGGCCCAACTATACTCCTACATACTATATTAATGAAGTACCCTATACAACCTTTACTCAAAAGTCTCCTTATTTGCAAACAAGAAATAATCATGGTCTCTATTGTCCTTTTGCTAAATACAAATTGATCAAGGCCTAATTGTAGTTTAACTTTTTTCCTTTTACAACCTATCTCTACCTCATAACTACTTAGGAAATTTATGCCTAAGATCATGTCAAAATTAGCCAACTCTAACATGATCAAGTCTATCTTCAATCTCTTACCTATAATCTCTATCTCCTGATCTAACAATACCTAGTCACTCAAGACTATATAACCATCTAGCATCTCTATACATATACCGTTATCTATTACACTAGGGATCAACCCTAAACTCTCTACTACATCTCTAGATATGAAGCTATGAGTGACACCACAATCAATCAACACATAACTAAGAATATCAAGCAAGAGTAATTGATTGGTAGCTGCATGCGGTGTGCGATTAAGTGGGATTTCTAGGTTTCTAGACGTTTTCTACATATTCTAGGTAGAGCACACGATTGTGTACTTAAGGATACACACCCATGTGGCCTTATTTCTACATGAACATAACCTTGCATGACACTCGTATACGTATGAAAATCAAGACACATACTCGTGTAATCGATACCTATTCCCATGTGTGTAATCCTAATTTCGCACGCTTGTATAGGCAAGACACAAGATGGTGTTGAGGTAGTTACATACCCGTGTAGTGTGGTACATGACCTTGTGCCTTAGATGCATGCCCATGTATTCACACCACATGCCTATGTGGCCAACTAGAGTTTCACTAATATTTTCAAAAGCTAGAACGACCAAGGACATGGCTTGAGCGTGGTCCCGTGTGCCTTCACAGACACTCGTGTGCCAAGCATAACACACCCGTGTGCCTTAAGAAAACAAGAGAAACAATTCTAAAGCGTAATTAAAGTAAATATAAGCATACTTAAGCCACTTTAAGCTATTCCTAAGTATAAAACACTTAAGAATAATGAGATATAATAGCATATCATGCATGATTATCGAAGCATAGAGCACGAAATGTCACATGAGATATTTTCAAAAATGGATCTAAGGTCTGAAAGCTTATTTTAAAAGTACAAATATATAATGTTCCATACATCACTTAGAAATGGATACGAGGGAGAACTTATGAGTTCACAAGTCTGTTAGAGAGGGAAACCATCATTCGTTAGAGAGGACGTGGTCATGTACAAGTAGTTTTATCATAGGTTTGAGCTCACACGGTCAGGATGTTGAATCTCTGTATTTATCAATCTGACCAGCATAGTAGACATATTTTTAGATATAGTACCTTCTGATATAGATTTTAGCTTATACTATAGATATATATATATGAGGATCTTCAAATCAGATTTTTTATATTAGAAAGAATTTTTAGAAAAGAAAGAGTTTTCAAAAATCAAGCCCAAGGGCAAGCTTTATGACTAATGAGCATTCACATAACATCAGAGCATGCATATCATGTCATGTACAACATTCATGAGAAATGAGATAAAGAAAAACAAGAACATTTGTGAAAACATAATGATATAAGAAAGTTATGAAGCACGAGTTAAGAAATGAGGAATTGTAAAGCAATGAGAACTAAGAAAACAAAGAACAGTAAAGCAGAACATAGCGAGTTAGATCTGAGATCCGTTTGGGCTTACGACCTGTCTTTGTTAGAGATATGAAATGCTTACTGAGTGATTTTTTCACTCACCCCTTTCCCTTCCTTTCTCTTTATAGGTTAGTGAGTTGGGGACTGAGCAGTAGTGATGCAGCTGTCAGATTTTGGGGACATGACTTGGCAGCAGGCGACATGTTTGGCTCGCATGCTTTGATTTTATAGTTCTCATGTATATATGTGTGTGTATTATAACTTAGTATACATTGTATGGATGTTATATTTTATACATGAGTAGCCTTAGAAGTTTAAAAGCATTGTTTGACCTTTTTCTTATGATTATTAATATTAAAATGTTATTTCAGCTTCCGAATAATTATATTCAGACTTTGAAAAATTTTTAAGCAGTAGTTAGTTTTCCCTTTTCTGTAAGGATCTCCGTTACAGGCATATTTTCAGTATAGTGTATATATATATATATATATATATATATATATATGTATATATATATATACTTATATATTTTCAATTAATTACGCACAATAGGCCTATGGCGGGGGTCACTATAGTTGTTAGTATCATAGTAATATTTTGAGTTTTCAGAGAAATGCTTTGAGCCATTTAGTGAGAAATTGAAGCATGTTTTCAGAAATGAGATTTAAATGCATGGTTTTTTAAGGGATTGCATAAGGCAAGACAACATGTCCCAACAGCTGTTGCTCGCTTCTTCTCAGTGTAAGTATAGTAATGTGGATCTTGTGTGTTTTTAGATGTTGACCCTTGTGTTATAGTGTTTTAGATAAAAGAGATCAAGCCCCTTTACCTCTAATCGTAGAGGATGAGAGTAGTACTTCAATTAGGCCTATAAGTTTGAGTAATCGTAAGAGGTCATAATACTCCAAGATATCTCTTAGACCTGATGATGTAAGAGAAATTTTCAGAGATGATAAGAGAGGGTTTTCAGCTAATAGCCAAAGTAGAGGATTTTCAACCAATGAGACATGAAGGCCATCAAGGGTTAGTCAAAGGTTAGTATGGTCACGGAGGGCTAAGTATGTTAAAGACTATTAGAGAGCCTTATCAAATGCTAGCTTTTGATCGTTAGAGGGATATGAGTTCTGGTACAGATATAGTTGGTACAAGTGGATCTAACAGATTACACCCAATTTACAGTTTGCCCAAGGCTTATCAACCGTTTAAATTCAATAGTTCTAGAGATCCAACCATGACAGAAGAATGGATAGAGTTGGTTGAGAGCGTGATAGGTTTATTTTCGAGGCTAGTAGAGAGAGTGCCTGAAAAAGACGGAGATAAAGGCAAGAAACCAAGGTAGTCCAAAAAATAGTTTAAAGGGAAAAGACAGAGGTAGAGATTGAATTTTTTAGTTTGCAAGACATATGGTAGGAGTCACCTAAGAGAGTGTTTAGTAGGGCAGGATGTATGCTTTAAATACCATTAGCCTAGTCATAGAGTGTTTGAGTGTCTCACTAAAGGAGTTGGAGTTGGGCCATCAATTGGTAGAGCAAGTCTCAGCTAGGGTTTTATAGGTCCCTTAACAGATATAATGGTGCTCAGAGAGGAGGTGTCGGTATACCGAGAGGTGGAGACAAAGCTAGAGTCTTTGCAATAAGGTGAGATCACGTGGAAACGACTCCCCATAAGTTATAGGTCAGTTAACTTTCTTGAATACTCTTTTATATGTGTTGATTGACTATGGTACCATACATATTTTCATATCCCAATGAGTAATAGAGAGATTAGGGTTAATCCCTAGTGTGACAGGGAAAAGTATTTATGTTGAGATGTTTGATGTAGATTAGACATCTCAACATAAATACTCTAGGACCTTGAGGATAGATTTGATCATGTTAGAGTTAGCTAATTTTGACATGATCTTAGGTATGAATTTCTTGAGTTGTTACGGGGCAGAGATAGACTGTAAAAGAAAAAAGGTTAGATTACAGTTAGACCCTGATCAGTTCATGTTTGGTGAGGGTAGAGTGGAGACTACGCTCATTTCATGCTTACAAGTGAGGAGACTGTTGAGTAAGAAATATGTAGGATACTTAGGTAATGTATTATGTAGAGAGGCAATTGAGTCAAGTATCGAGGAAGTGCCTACAGTTAGAGAGTTTTCAAATGTCTTTTCAGAGGAATTGCTAGGATTACCTCCAGAGTGAGAGTTAGAGTTTTCCATTAATTTGCTTCTATGGTATGACTTTTATTTCTAAGGCTTTGTATCGAATGGCTCTAACAGAGCTTCAGGAATTGAAGAAACAACTTTAGAAGTTGATTGATAAGAGATTTATCAGACCGAGTTACTCACCATGGGGTGCTTATATCCTATTTATAAAGAGAAACGATGGGTCACGAAGGATTTGTATAAACTATAGAGAGCTGAACAAGGTGATAGTTAAGAATAAGTATTTGTTACCTTGGATAAATGCTTTGTTTAACCAATTGAGTAGAGTTGTAGTGTTCTCTAAGATAGATTTGAGGTTTAGGTATCATCAGGTCAGAGTTGCAGAGAGAGATATGCCTAAGACTGCTTTCAAGATGAGGTATGACCACTATGAGTTTATAGTGATGCCTTTTGGTTTGACCAATGCTCCTATAGTATTTATGGACTTGATGAACTGAGTTTTCTAAAACTATCTAGATAAATTTATGGTTGTGTTTATCGATGACATCTTGATCTACTCGAGGAGTGTAGAGGAACATGTGAAGCATTTGAGATTGTCCTTCAGAGATTAAGAGATAAACAACTTTATGCTAACTTTAATAAGATAGAGTGATTCTGAGTTGGCTGAGGTTGAGGACTGCTAAAGAGGTGAGGAGTTTTCTAGGATTAGTCGGTTATTATAGGAGGTTTATTAAGGGTTTTTCCAGTATAACCAAGTTGTTGACTGCCTTGACTAGGAGTGAGACGTCGTTTGTTTAGACTGAGGAGCATGAGGCTCATTTCAATAGTTAAAATAGATGTTAACGAGTGCTCTAGTGTTAGCATTACCTCAGAAGCGTATTGATTATGATATTTATATATATGCTTCTTATCAGGGGATTAGAGCAGTGTTGATGCAATCAGATAAGGTGATTGCCTATACCTCTAGGCATTGAAAGAACCATGAGTTAAGATACCCTATGCATGATTTGGAGTTAGCTACTATAGTGTTTACCTTGAAGATTTGGAGACATTATCTATATGGTGTGAGATGTTGTATATATTCTAATTATAAGAGTTTGAAGTATTTCTTCACCCAGTGAGAGTTGAATATAAGCCAAATGAGATGGTTGGAGCTGGTGAAAGATTATGATTATGACATCAGATATTACCCAGACATAGCTAATATGGTAGCTGATGCCTTGCGTAGGAGAGTAACTTTGTCTATGGTTACAGCTCAAAGAGAGTTACAGTATAAGATTGTCAAGAATGAGATTGAGGTAGTGACAGTTGGGTTCTCTAGACTTTAGGTCATGTCTACTTTGTATGATGATATTAAGGTTTCTTAGAAGGCTAATTTATGGGTTCAAAGTATGACTCAAAAGACTTCAAAGGGTACAGTTTTAGATTTTGAGATCAAAGATGGTATTTTGAGGTTCAAAGACAAAGTCTGTGTGCCAGAGGATATAGAGTTGAGAGAGAGGATTTTGTTAGAGGCTCATCATACGGTATATTTAATGCATCCAGGCAGTACAAAAATGTACTAAGATCTCAAGAGATTATTTTGGTGGTTTGGAATGAGGAGAGATATCGAAGAGTATGTGGCCAAGTGTTTGATTTGTCAACAAGTCAAGGTAGAGCATCAGAGACCGTCTAGTTTGTTACAGACATTGAGGATTCCTAAGTGAAAATGGGAGAGTATTTCTATGGATTTCATATTAGGACTTCTTAAAGTGTAACGAGGTTATAACAGTATCTTAGTTATTATTGACAAATTGAGTAAGTCTGCTCACTTCTTATCGATTAGAAATGGTATGAGTACTGATCAGTTGGATCGTCTGTATGTCAGAGCAATTGTCAGGCTACATGGGGTTCTAATAAATATTATTTCAGATAGAGATTCGAGATTTTTATCACCCTTTTGTGGCAGTTTACAGAGAGCTTTGGGGACTAGACTTCATTTAAGTTCAGCCTATCACCCACAAATAGATGGTCAGACTGAGAGAGTTAATCAAGTACTAGAGAATATGATGAGAGCTTGTTGTATGAAATTTTAGGTTAATTGGGTTAAGCTGTTGTCATTGATAGAATTTGCCTACAACAATAGTCATCAGTTTACTATTTAGATGACACTATTTGAGGCTTTATTTGGTAGAAAATCCAGATCACCTTTATTTTGGGATGAGATTAGTGAGAGAGATTCTCTAGAGATAGTAGTAGGACCAGAGATGACTCAAATGATGATTAAGCAAATTAGAGTTATCAGATAGAGGATTAAATAGACCTAGGATCATTAAAAGAGTTATACAAATATGAGACGTAGGGAGATAAAGTTTGAGGTTAGAGACTAAATATTTCCCAAAGTTGCTCCCTATAGACACGTCTTGAGATTTGGTAAGAAATGCAAGTTGGCTCCGAGACTTATTAGCCCGTATCAGATTCTAGAGAGAGTTGTGGCAGAGTTACCTATAGATTGTTTTTACTAGCTAGTATGGACAAGATTTACAATGTATTTCATATGTCTCAGTTAAAGATGTGGGAGATTCTTTACACGTGTTTCAGATTGAGGAATTAGAGTAGACAAATGATCTGAGTTATCAGGAGACACCTGTTCAGATATTGGATTATAAAGTGAATACCCTCAATAATAGAGAGATTCTTTTGGTTAAAGTGTTTTGAAAGAGTTAAAAAGTTGAAGAAGCCATCTGGGAGATTGAGTTTGAGATGAGAGATAGGTTCCTAAAGTTTTTAGTTAAATTCCAAGGACAAAATTTTTATTAGAGGGGGAGAATTGTAATAGC
>JAJEJH010001006.1:0-26861 GCA_026122585.1 Anacardium occidentale
AAAGGATCAAGGGATCCAAATTCAACAGTATTCAGTATTCAGAACCGGATGTACGGGGAAGAGTATAGGGTGAACACGAAGGGGCTTCTGTGGGATTCAACTTTCTGACACCAATCAGAATATTCAGCAGCATTTCAGATTCAGCCTTCTAACACCAATCAGATCGGTACAGCACAGTATTCAGATTCAGCTTTCTAGCCAGTAGTAAGAATGTCTAGCCCAAATGGCCAGGATTCCGAATCCCTGTGTTCCACCAAGTCTGATCAGCACAGCAGGTACCTTTGGGGTACATTCAGATATTCAGTATTCAGATACATGCATCCAGTATTCTCAGTTAGCATGATATGGCATACACATCATGACATAAATAAGATTGATATCAGTGAATGAATGATATTCAGAAATCAATTTTCAGATTCCAGCAAGCGCATAGATGTATGAATAGGGTTGAGGCCCAGGTATGTTTGATTATTGTGATTGTTTGTGCTTGCTTGGGTTTTGAGGGAAGTAAGGAGCGCTTACTGGGTGATCTTTATCACTCATCCCCCTCCTTCTTCCATCCTTTCAGGTGTTCGTGTTGGTTCCGAGGAGCAATTGGATTGAGGCTGACGGAGAGGGCACGCACACACACCTCGATCTCAGTATGTATACCAGTTTTGGACCTGTGTGGTCATATGTACCTTTTGTATGTTTTCAGATGTATCCAGATGTACAGAAACAGTATATGTATGTATGATAAAAGCCAGTGGGCCCATTTTACAGAACAGTTTATGTATGTTTCAGTGATGTATATTCAGTAAAGCTTCCGCATGTGCAGAATTGTATAGTTTTAGATTTTTATTATTTTCGTAGGATTCCCGTCGCGGGTACCCAGATTTTCAGATGATTAATAAAAAGGCCCATTAAGTTTTCAGCAACAGGGGTACTCGTGGCGGCGGGTCCTACAACCCACGACCTAGAGTTAGCAGCGGTCGTATTTGCCCTGAAGATCTAGAGGTACTATCTGTATGGAGTCAGATGCAGCATATATTCAGACCACAAAAGTCTAAAGTATTTCTTCACCCAGAAGGAGCTCAACATGAGGTAGAGGAGATGGTTGGAGCTGGTGAAGGATTATGACTGCGATATTAGATACCACGCGGGTAGAGCCAATGTGGTGGCTAACGCCTCGAGTAGGCGAGTGGCTCTATCCAACCTATTAGTTCAGAGAGAGCTGCAGCATGAGTTGATCATAGAGCAGATTGAGATTATGTCTGCGGGTTTCTCCAGGCTGCGTATCAGATCCTCTTTGCATGATGAGATCAGAGAGGGGCAGATGTCAGATGAGTGGACTCAAAGTATGCTTCAGAAGATGTCAGAGAGAGCAGTGCCCGACTTTGAGTTCAGTGATGGGATCTTGAGGTTCAAAGACAGAGTCTGTGTGCCTCAGAGTTCGGAGTTGAGACAGAAGATTTTGTCAGAAGCGCACAGTGCGGTGTATTCAGCACACCCAGGTAGCACGAAAATGTACAGAGATCTCAAGAGAAGTTTCTGGAGGTCAGGGATGAAGAAGGACATAGCAGACTTCATCTCCAGATGCCTAATATGTCAGCAAGTAAAGGCAGAGCACTAGAGACCCTCATGATTACTTTATCCCTTGAGTATTCCTGAGTGGAAGTGGGATGACATCTCCATGGATTTCATCTCTGGTCTTCCTAGAGTCCAGAGGGGATATGATGGCTTTTGGGTGATAGTGGATCGGCTCAGCAAGTCAGTGCATTTCCTGCCAGTCAGACAGGGAATGTCCACAGAGCAGCTAGCCAAACTCTACATCAGAGAGGTGGTGAGACTCCACGGCGTTCCCAAGACGATAGTGTCAGACAGGGACTCTAGATTTCTGTTAGCCTTCTGGAGATATCTACAGAAAGCATTGGGAACCAGGTTACATTTCAGCTCAGCATATCACCCTCAGACAGATGGCCAGACTGAGAGGGTGAATAAGATATTGGAGGACATGCTGAGAGCTTGTTGTACGAACTTCCAGACCAATTAGGTAGAGTTGATCCCTCTAATGGAGTTCGCCTACAACAATAGTTATCAGGCGACTATTCAGATGGCTCCATTCGAGGTGTTGTATGGTCGGAAGTACAGATCTCCTCTCTCTTGGGATGAGATTGGGGAGAGAGATTCTTTGGAGACAGCAGTGGGACCAGAGACTACTCAGAGGATGATTGAGCAAGTCAAGATCATCAGGCAGAGGATGAGACAGGCCTAGGATCGACAGAAGAGTTATGCTGATCTACGGCGCAGAGAGATAAAATTTTCAGTGGGCGATAAGGTATTTCTGAGAATTGCCCCCTACAGGCAAGTTCTTAGGTTTGGTAAGAAAGGGAAGCTAGCGCCCAGATTTATTGGTCCCTACGAGATTCTTGAGAGAGTAGGGACAGTCGCATACAGATTGGCACTACCAGCCAGCATGGATAGAATCAACAATGTCTTCCACGTATCTCAGTTGAGGAAATACGTGGGTGATCCGTCTCATGTTCTTCGGTTTTCAGAGATTAAGTTGGCAGAAAACCTCAGCTATCAAGAGCTTCTTGTGCAAATTCTCAACTACAGAGTCAAAGTCCTCAGAAACAAAGAGATTCCTCTAGTCAAGGTTTTATGGCGCAGCTAGCATATGGAAGAAGCCACTTGGGAGGTAGAGTCTGAGATCAAGGATAGGTTCCCAGAGTTGTTCAGGTAAATTCTGGGGTCATAATTTTTATAAGGGGGGAGGAATGTAGCATCCCAGGTTAAAAAAGCCCTTAGGGGTAGAGTTTTGGGGTTAAAAATAGAATTCAGGAATAGATTGGGAGTCTAGAAGAGTTCAGGGGTGAGATAGTAGTTTTCCAGAGTAGGGTGGCCTTCGTATGATCCCTTTAGGGAGGTTTCAATCATGCGAAGTGCGGGAAGTGGATTATATCCATTTTCCCTTGGTGCACTCCCGTGTATCATGCCCTACACGCCCGTGCAGGTGGGATTAAAGTGAGAGAGACGAGAGAATTAGTTCATTTTGCTCACCCATTTCAGTTTTTCCTCCTCCATTTCAGCAGCTCCCAGCCCTAGGCGTGAAATCCAACTTCCAGCGGCTCCCAATCCAGTAAGACATCAGAGAGAATAGCTTGAGATAGACTTCCAGCAGCCATGTCAAGAGGTAAGTGTTTCTTACTTCTTCCGTGCATTCCCAGCTTGCTTTGATGTTTGATGATGCCTGGAAATGTGTGTTTGCATTTCCAGCTTGCTTGGTTGCTTATATGTGATGAGTTATGATGATTGAGATGTTATTTTCCACCCAAATGCATGCTTGCTTGACTTGTATGTGTATTGGTCAGAGATGTGATGAATTTCCATGGTGAAATCAGCAGTAGTGGATGCATGTTGACATTGATTATGGATATGTAATTATAGAAGTGTCATTGTTGTGTGTTTAAGTTTAATTTGAGTTTGGTTGAGTTTTGGGGCGGATTCCTGCATTTCTAGGTGTGGTCTGCTGCTACAAAACCAGGTGCACGCCCGTGTGTCCGTAAATGCACGCCCGTGTGCCTGTGTTTCTGCGAGCGCACGCCCGTGTGCACGAAGGGCACATGGCCTGGAATGCAGAGCACACGACTGTATGTCCTGAAGGACACGGTCGTGTGTCCGCTTTATGCGTGAAATGGCCAGTTTTCTCCAGAAGCTTGAACGGCCAGGCACACGACCGGGGCACGGTCCCGTGTGTCTGGGCACACACCCGTGTGCCCTTGCCCAGCACGACCGTGTGTGCGCATGCACGACCGTGTGTTCCCTTTGCACGGTCGTGTGTCAGCTTATTTCTTCAAGAATTTCAGAAATTGAGTAATAAAGGTTTGGTAATCCATCCAGAAGGCTAATAACCATCAGATAATCCAGAATTCAGATAAGAAATGCAGCATACGCATTCATAGCATAGCATATAGTCTGAAAGAGGATCCAGGGATCCAAATTCAGTAGTTTTCAACATTCAGGACCCGATATACGAGTTACAGTTTTGGGTGAACTCGAAGGGGCATCTGTGGGACTCATCTTTCTGACACCAGTCAGACTGCTCAGCACAGTACTTAGCTTTCTAGCCAGTAGCTAGAATGTTCAGCCCACTTGGCCAGGATGTCGAATTCCTGTGTTCATCAGCCTGATCAGCACAACAGGTACCTTTGGGTACATATAGATTATCCAGATGCATGCATCATCCCCATTTATTTTCAGTTCAGCATGACATGACATGCATTATTAATGATTCTCAGTAAACAGTAAGCAAACAGATAACCGATAATCAGATTCAGCACCCGCAAGCGACTAGATGTATGAATAGGGCTGAGGCCAGGTATGTATGCAGTGTTTGTTGCTTCCTAGGGTTGAAGGAAGTAAGGAATGCTTACTGGGTGATCTTTATCACTCATCCCTTTCCTTCTTCCTTCCTTTTCAGGATTTGTTGCTGCTGGCGAGGAGCAAGTGGACTGAGGCTTGCGAGAGGGGACCCCACACACAGTTTCAGTTGTACTTTCTTTCAGTTTTGGACCTGTGAGGTCTTGTACTTTATGTAAATGTAACCAGAGGTACAGAACCATGTAAAGAACAGTTGTATAAATGGAAAAGCCAGTTTGGGCTCATTGTTCATTTGTATTTCAGATTCAGTTCAATTTTCGCTTGTATTCAATTGTACAGTAGCACTAGATTTCTTTTCGTAGGATTCTCGTCGCGGGTACCCGATTTCCAGTTTATTTAATAAAAGAAATAGTATCTTTCAGTAGCAGGGGTACTCGTGGCGGTGGGTTCTACAGTATTTGATAATAAACCTTGTTATTAAAATACATTTATATTTGATTAACTAATCTTAAATTGTAGGAGTCCTTACTATATGTCACTTTATAATACTATTTGTTGTTATATTCTACTAGTCATCAACCTATAACATATAATAGGAATCCGTACAAGGAGAACTGCTACTTAATCTGAAAACAATACACTGTACAGAGGTTGTAGTAAAAATGAAGTACATGACAGAATGTTGAAAATCCATTGTATAGTATCCTAAAGAAAACTTATACTTTCCTATTATATTTATTAATATATGAAAACTTATATGATATTGTACATCCCAATGCACGAGCATTATAAAGTATGCCAACCAATATGTATTCTACTAAAAATATATACATGTAACGACCCCAAGCCTCGGCCTCACCATTGGGACCTAGGGCCATTACATAAAAAGGCACCTTTTTATGTAATAGCCCCAAGCCTCGGCCTAGGTTGTATGACTTGCTACTTCAGGCCTTGGCCCAATAGTGTGTTACACATCATACTGCCTATTTGCCTTTAACCCTTAAGGGCATGGGTTCAAGTGGTATAAGAGACAATGAAGTCCCATAAGGGGGAACAGTACCTGCCATGTGTAGGATAGGCTATGGTCTAATAACCATGGTCAACCAATAATGGGCCAAGGCCTGAAGCAGCAAGTTCTAACAACCAAAGTCGAGGTTTGGGGCCATTACAATACATATATATAAAACTGAAAACTCAGATGAAAACCCACTCAAGCTACATCCTACTCTTCAGTCATCTCATGCTTCAAGCTCAACTCCCTAAAATACTAACCTATAAAAAAGAAAGCTGAGGGAAATGAGTGACAAATCACTCAGTAAGCATCTTCTATCTCTACCTTTAGATCAATTTTACTCTACTCTATCACTAACTAACTGTTATACTAATGAACCTAACCAAATTTTTTACTAGTATAATAGCTTCTTCTGCTCTGGCCCAACTTTACTGCTTAACTCACAGTTTACATTCTACTTCACACCTTTTCATAATTACATATAGGAGTATGCGTATATAATTTGGTATGAAAGGGATATATATACTAAAACTAACTTACTGAGTTTTCTTTCTGATATTCATTATTCTGTTTTCTCTTTCTTAATTAGTTTTTAAGCTCTAGAGTGTTTTTTTAGTTCTCTTAGGTTTTATTTGGACTCTGTTATGTTTCTGTGTCTAATGTATCTCGTATATGATTTTTTGTCTATTATACTATTTCCAATTCTGAATTTAGTTTATTTCTCATCCTACTACTTATATTATGGTTCATGCCATGCTATGTGACATGGGATGAAGTATGCTATGAAAACAAATAACTGCTGAAAATTCATGTATTAGCTTTTAGGCCTATTTTTTTTTTTTTTAAATACTTTCTGAAAATAATAGTTATGATCCAAAGATCATGAATATATGCATATAGTATATACATAAAAGTGAATCTAAAAATATTATATTTGAAAATAGTTGTTATGTTGGTCAGACTAATAAATACAGAGATTCAGCACCCTAGCCCTATGAGTCTAACCTAAAACATTGTAACTAATGCATAACCAACACTCTCTCTAATAAGTTTGGTTAATGATTATGTCATCTCTAATAGACATTGGTTTCCATCGCTAACGGGTGTGCAAACTCACAAGTGCCTTTTTATATTCACTATTAAATTAATGTTCAAAACATTGAATATTTTTTACTTTAAAACATGCATATAGATCCTTGATCCCTTTTTACAAATATTGTTTTGGCATCATGTCATATCATGTAATGCTAAATCATGCATGATATATTATTACTACTTCTTTTCCAATTACATTTTGTTTAACTGAATAGTTATAGTTCTATTCTGTATATTTCTCACTAAGGCTTTTGTTTCTATAACTTATTAAGCTAGTTAATAAGTTCTATATAAATTGTTCTATATTTAGTCATATTTCTACTAACTCCCTATTCTAAATGTTTTTATAACAGTTTTTAATACTGTTCTTGTCTCTATTTCTATTTTCTATTTTAATCTACCAATTTCGTAAGCTAGTTTTAAATTGCTATTAAGTTTCTCTTACTTATGTGAGATTGAAGGTGTGATTCTGCAAAAATGTTCTTTCTTTCTTTGTTCTATTATCATTTTGTAAAACCCCAAATACTAAATGGCAAATAACCTAGAGGGGGGTGAATAAGTTATTTAAAAATTTTCTCAAGTTTAAAACATTTTCCTATTCTACCAATTCAAACATCCAAACATATAAATACAATTAAGCATAATTAATTATAAGACCAAGCAAGTACAAATAAAAGAGAGTAAAGGAAAAGAAATGCTCAACCGATTTAGAGTGGTTCGCAGCTTTTCCACGCCTCCTACGTCCACTACTCCAAGCAACCTCGCTTGAAGATTTTCCTTCCACTGACTTTAACCCCGAAGTTACAATAGTTTTGATCTAAGGGATTTCGCCCTTCACACTAGTTTTGATACAAGGGATTGCGCCTTTAACTTAATTTTAACAGGGATTACGCCCCACACTAGTGTCACAAGATTGCGCCCAAGGGTTTGTGGAATATTACAATAATTTGCCTCACAAGGCTAATTTACAATATGCTCACAATGTTTCTCTCTAATGGATTTACAAATATTATTTTGTGAGAGAAATTTGGAGAAGAATTAGAGAATGAAAGAGTAATAGTCTTTGGCCTGATTCTCTAACCTTGCATCTTCAAATCAGCTCTAATTTATAGTTGGTGGGAGAATATAGTCGTTACTGCTGATTTGGGAGTCGTTGGAGACTTTCTAGAAAACTGCACAGGCGTGTCATTTTTCTTGCACAGTCGTGCTTCCCTTAATATGTATTTCCAACGGTCATATTTGTGCTAGCACGAGCGTGTGTCAATTTTTCTTGCATCTTCTTTTAGATTCCAAAAGCTAGCACGGGATACACGCACTGTCAACACACGAGAAACAAACGGCTGAATTTTTACCTTGCACACGGGTGTGTGTTTCTATTACACGGTTGTGTGTTATTAATGCTTTTAATTTGTCTTTATTTGGCATGGCAGCATGACACGGGCGTGTAAGAATTTTCTTCATGACACATGGGAGTGTGCCTCATGCACATGGGAGTGTGCCCTATACACACGGGTGTGTGCCTTAAAACACATGGGTGTATGCCTCAAAACACACGGGTGTGTGTCTCATGCACATGGGCATGTGCCTCATGCGCATGGTCATGTGTCTTATACACATGGTAGTGTGCCTTATGCACATGGTCATGTGCCTTATACACATGGTAGTGTGTCTTCTTTAAGCAAATCTGAAGTGCAACAAAAAATAACACGATTGTGCGGTCTGATTACGCACGGTCATGTATTAGATAATTTCTGTAAAAAATAAACCCTTTGATCCTATTTGTCATATTTGATATATGCATGGATCGGTTAGATATTTTAACGTATGTTTTGCAACAATTCAAAATCCACAAGGGTCCAACAATCTCCCCCTTTTTGATTTGATGACAAAACTTATGTTAAAATGCATTTAAGCACAAATTTTAAAATTTTATCAAAAATATTCATGTTCATATTAAACAAATATATATATATATATATATATATATATATATATATATATATATATATATATTCAATATCATTTTAACATACCTAATATGTCTCCCCCTTTTTGGTATAAATCAAAAAGGTATGTTAAAAGAAAATTTTCAATTTAGCAAAAAAAAAATTTTCTACCCCTTTGAAAAAAAAAATATTTTTATCAAATTATGCACACATATTAATTTTCTCCCCTTATCAAATAAATTTTGCTCCCCCTCTTTCAAAGAAAATGAAACCATTTGTTGATAGAAATTATAAATACCCCACTAATACCAATTGATAGAAAAAAAAATTATAAATACTCCCCCTCACAAGAACATACATTTTCAATTAAGGAGCATTCAAATTTTATTTCTCCCCCTTTTTGAAAAGATATATGCATTAAACTTATTATTTTTAAGTTGAAGAGTTTGATCACTAAAGCATATAGGCAGAATATTTGTCGAAAATTAAAAAATATGAAACTGAAGCATTTTCTGCAGTTTGTGTCATGCACGGTCGTGTATCATTTAAGCACGGGACCGTGACTGGGCAAATGTATCATGCACGATCGTGCAACTCACATGCATGGTTGTGTGTGACCTATAAAACCAAGAAAATCTACATAATACTGCAATTTGACATAGGGGGCTTTTTCAAAACATTTTTCTAATCTTTCAAAAATGATTTTTGTTTAATTTAAAGCATTGAAAGTAAACTAAAAACATATTTCAAATATGTCTAATCACAATTTAAACATAATTGACACATTTGAAACATTTTTGCAAATTATAGGGAATTTTGGGGAATTATAAAACATTTAAGGCACAATTTTATCAAAACTTATCAAATATACCATTTTTGCATGTTTTGACCATAGGGGACTTTTACTGTACGAATTCATGTCATTTGCACTCAACACAAGCAAATTTGATCCAATTTGATATGAATTCCAACATTGCACATGTTATATCATAAGCATATATACATATCATTCTTGCATCAATTCAGCTCAATCAATCATACAAGGCAAGTAAAAACATGTATATCAATTCAGCACAGTTATAACATAGCAAAAATCATTATCATCAATAAAGTAAAACATATAAATAGGAATTTAGACACTTACTTGGAATGATGACTTTTCTACACCACTTCTTCATTCATTTTCGTTATTTGAATTTTCCTTGCTTAAAGCGGCAAGCATCTTCTTTTTCGATTTCTTCTTTTTCACCTGAGGACATTCTTGCCGGTAATATCCTTCTCTTTCGCACTCATAGCAAGTCACCACTTTTTCTTTCTTTTTCTTCTTTCCTTTTAAAAAGAACTTGCTAAATTTCTTGGAGAGCATCTTCAAATCCTCTTCATCCATCGAGCTCTCCTCTTCGGTTAAGTTTTCTTCATTTTCACTTATATCCTCCTCAACCTTAAGTGTGATGTTCTTCCTTTTCTCCTCCTTCTTGGGCATCCATTTCATTTTGTGAGTTAGGAGACTCCCGATCAATTTGTCCATGCCCATGTTGCTTAAGTCCTTCGATTCTTTAATTGTCGTTACCTTCATACTCCAAGCTTTTGGTAATGACCTTAGCACTTTCTTGACCAACTCAACATTCTCAAACCTCTTTCTCAATCATTTCAATTCATTTACAAGGTTTGAGAAGCGTTTATGCATTCTCGTGATGTTTTCATCTTTCTTCATCTCAAATAATTCATACTCACGAAAAAGAATCTCCACCTTGGACTCTCTCACTTGGCTTGTACCTTCATGAGTCATTTGGAGGATCATTCAAGCTTCATGTGCTGTTTCACAAGAGAAAACACGGTTAAATTTTGTGGTATCTAAAGCATAAAACAACATGTTTAATGCCCTTGAATTTAAACTCATTAATCTTTCATCATCTTCATTAAATTCAATTTCATCTTTGGGCAAATTTGTATTTGGATTTATGGGAACAAAATCACCCTTATCAATAATTTTTCAAAGTTTATAGTCAATAGATTGAACAAAAAATTTCATACGAATTTTTCATTGACCATAATTAACACCACAAAATAAGGGTGGCCTATTTGAACTATCCCCTTCTTCGAAAGACGATTTTTGAAAAATGTTTGCCATGTAAGTTTCGAAAATAGATCTTAAACTCTAAAAATCGTTAGATTTTTGAAAACAAAAGCCTAAGCTCTGATACCAATTATAAAACCCCAAATACTAAATGGCAAATAACCTAGAGGGGGGTGAATGGGTTATTTAAAAATTTTCTCAAGTTTAAAACATTTTCCTATTCTACCAACTCAAACATCCAAATATATAAATACAATTAAGCATAATTAATTATAAGACTAAGCAAGTATAAATAAAAGAGAGTAAAGGAAAAGAAATGTTCAGCCGATTTAGAGTGGTTCAGAGCTTCTCCACGCCTCCTACGTCCACTACTCCAAGCAATCCCGCTTAAAGATTTTCCTTCCACTAATTTTAACACCGAAGTTACAATAGTTTTGATCCAACGGATTTTGCCCTTCACACTAGTTTTCATACAAAGAATTGCGCCCTTAACTTAGTTTTAACAGGGATTACGCCCCACACTAGTGTCACGGGATTGCGCCCAAGGGTTTGTGAAACATTACAATAATTTGCCTCACAAGGCTAATTTACAATATGCTCGCAAGATTTCTCTCTAATGGATTTACAAATATGATTTTATGAGATAAATTTGGAGAAGAATTAGAGAATGAAAGAGTAATAGTCTTTGGCTTGATTCTATAACCTTGCATCTTCAAATCAGCTCTAATTTATAGTTGGTGGGAGAATATAGTCGTTACTGCTGATTTGGGAGCCGTTGGAGACTTTCTAGAAAACTGCACGGGCGTGTCATTTTTTTTACATGGTCGTGCTTCCCTTAATCTGTATTTCCAACGGTCATATTTGTGCTAGCACGGGCGTGTGTGTCTTCATCACACGGGCGTGTGTCAATTTTTCTTCTATCTTCTTTTGGATTCCAAAAGCTAACACGGGATACACGCACTATCAACACACGAGAAACACACGGCTAAATTTTTACCTTACATACGGGCGTGTGTTTCTATTACACGACCGTGTGTTATTAATGCTTTTAATTTGTCTTTATTTGGCACTGCAACATGACACGGGCATGTAAGAATTTTCTTCATGACACATGGGAGTATGCCTCATGCACATGGGAGTGTGCCCCATACCCACGGGTGTGTGCCTTAAAACACATGAGTGTGTGCCTCAAAACACACGGGTGTGTGTCTCATGCACATGGTCGTGTGCCCATGCACATGGTCATGTGCCTTATACAAATGGTAATGTGTCTTCTTTAAGCAAATCTGAAGTGCGACAAAAGATAACATGATTGTGCGGTCTGATTACACACGGTCATGTATTAGATAATTTCTACAAAAAATAAACCCTTTGATCCTATTTGTCATATTCGATATATACATGGATCGGTAAGATATTTTAACATATGTTTTGCATCAATTCAAAATCCATAAGGGTCCAACATATTTGTCTATTGTTTTCTATTTATTCAATTGTTTCTATTACTTTTGCTGTTTACACAAGCATGTTATGGTCATGTGTCTAGTCATGCCATCTTTTGTGATTTTTTCACTAAGTTTTGGCTTATTACACCAATGTGCACTTCAGGATGCATGGTCATGTGTGTCATATACACAGTCATGACCCTTACATATACAAGCATGCAAACTCAACTCACTACATAGTTGTGACCACTCAATAAGTACAATCATACAAAATTGGAAAATTGCACACAACTGTGTCCCAACTATTCATGGTTGTTTACCTAAAAGCACTGGTGCATTGGCCTTAGTCATGCATGCACTACACGAGCGTGACTATGTAAAGAAACATGAACACATTAGTATGTGTCATACTCTACTTCTACAACTTCCACCTCTAGAACTTGTAGAACCATGATATACTCAACCCAATCTCAATCTATCTCCAAATAAACTTATTCTAGTTCATATATTGTAGCATCCTTAGATTAGCAATACATTTTTAGTTAGAAATTGGGGTTAGATGTGAGAATTTGTGATAGATTTAGGGTTGGAAGAGTTTAGACGTAAGTTTTCAGAGTTAGTGTGGTCTACGCATGATTCTTTTTTGGAGATTTCTTTTATACAAAGTTTCTTTATTTTCTCTTATGCACGACCGTGCATGATAGTATGCACCCCGTGCATACTTGTAGATTGAGTGAGAAAGCAGCTTAAAACATTTCTCACCCATCATTTGCTTATTTTCATCCAAGTTTCTACTTTTATTCTCAGAGAATCCCAACCCTAGACGTGTGAATCAGCAGCAAGAGACTCTCAATCCAGCTAAAGAGTAAGAGATTTAGTTAGAAAAGATAAGAAAACAGCTATGGCAAAAGTTAAATATTTCCTTACCTTTTTCTTAAGTTTCCCAGCATGGCTTTACTGATTTTTTTTTAGATATGTCAGTGTTTCCAGCATGCTTTATGATTGTATGATTTGATTATGTGTTGACATGATGAAAATAAAGTGATTGTGATGGTATTTCTTGCCTATGAGCATGCTTGATGTGTTTATATGCATGGGTATGTGTTTTGAGAAGTTTTGAGGATTGATTATGATATGGCATGTTATGGATGAAATTGGTATGTGTTTATGTGTTGTTTGAAATGCTAAAAATGAATGAAATAGATTGATTGTAGATATCCTAAGCATTGGACAAAGTTTTGTGAGTTTCAAGCATGAATTTACCAAAATAGAGTAGGACACACACTCGTGCACCCATAGACGCACGCCCATGCGCCCTTGCAAGTGCAAGGTCATACCTGTGTGCACAATTTATGCACGACAGAAAGCTAAGAAAGTCACGATCGTGCACCTGAGGGTCACGGTCGTGCGTAAGCAATTAAGAAGAAATTAAGCAGAATTCTAGAACTTAGCATGATTAGACTGCACGGCTGGCACATAGCCCGTGCATCTTCAAACAGACTCGTGCATCTTCAAGCACACCCATGCATCAAAGCATGCATACCCGTGCATAAGCAAAAAATTGGGAAATTGATTTAAAATGAAGCTTAAAGCATGGGAAACCTCTTAAAACAACTGTAAGACATTATAAAAATATGAAATAAGATAACATAATGCATTGTAAGCATACAAAAACATGGCATACTAAATAGTATTTTCAGAAAAAGGATCAAAGGATCCACTTGCATTAGTTTTCAGCATTTAAAGCTCGTTATCCAGGTTAGTTAGTACGAGTGAATACGAGCTAACTGGTTCAGCTTCTGTGGGATTTCTGATTTCTAACTATAGTCAGATTGGTTCAGTTTCAACTAACTGGTCCAAGGACTGGTATGGTATAGTATTTCAACTTACTGGCACTTTGTTGGTATGATTCAGCCTGTATGGCCAAGATGTCAAATCGATATATTCATCAATCTGATCAGTAGTACAGATTTTCAATTACATTATTTTTAAATATTTTCTCAGTTTAAGATCTTTGGATCTTTACAACTATTTTCAGAAAAACCAGTAGTGATTTCAGAAATTAGCCAATGGCTCATAGCATATTTCAACATGACTTCATACAATGACATACATTTCATGGCATAAGATACAGATTCAGTTAAAGGAATAAGAATAAGTGATATTCAAATTGATACCAGAAATAATTAATACTATTCAAAATGCATACATCACATAAACAGGTGAATTAAGCTAAGACAAAAGTTTAGCTTTAAGATTTGCTTAGGTTAGAAAGAAGTCGGAAATGCTTACTGAGTGAGTTATCACTCATCTTTTTTCCTTTTCCATCCACTTGCATGTGTTTTACAATCAACCAGCTTTTTCGTAGGATTCCTGTCGTGTATATCAATCTTTAGCATTTTTCTTAATAATAAAATAAATAAATAGCTTCTTAATTGCATAAATGAGCACAAGACCTAGTAATAGTGGTATATACAGCAACGGGTCCTATATATGTATACAACCACAAGTTTCTATCACAAACCTTCATCATCTCATAACTCTTAATCTCATTCAAACATGCTTCTAAATGCATAAAACACACATATGCACATACAAATATTCTAAGCATGCTTCTACCTCCAAAAATCTCTTATATCTCATCATTATCATCTTGGGATCATGCTAATTAAACTTGAAACATGTTGTTATTTCTAATTAGATTCATCCAAGAGATATACATACTATAGAAACATGAAAAAGGTAAGGAAATACTTACCTAAAGCTATTAAAGGCTTCAATCTCTCTAAGTCTAGATGAATTCTAACTAGATTTACTGGCCCTAGTTAGCTTCACCATGATCTTCAATTTGGTTAGGGTTAGCTGGAGGAAGGAAGAAGAAAAGAAATGGGTTAGTTGGCTAAAAATGTGAAAACCTCTGCTTTATATAATTACACGACTCAAGAAAGACACATGGTTGTGTGCCACTAGGTGCACAGTCATGCTCTATACTCAAGGGATGCACGATCGTGTGTCTAAAAGAACACAAATGTACGATCATGCTCTAAGCACAAACCATATAAAGCCACTAAAAAGACTATTGTACTCTTTCAACTCTTCATGAATCTGGTTCTAACTATAAAATCTCTCTCTTCTAGCCCTGATCCACAACTTAAAAGGTCATTCTAACATTGAGATGTTACATAAATATAGTACTGTAACAACTCCAAAAATTGTCTAAATTTTAAAAAAATTGAATTTAGTCTTACCTCTAGCCTAATCTACGTACTTGCTCACTTGCTTGCCTTACCCATTCAAATGTTTACCACACACACTCACTCTTTACCCTCTTACCTTTTAAACCTTATACAAAAGTTATTTGCTTACCTATTTATCTTTTCAAAAAATGTGGAAACATAGTTCATCCAGATCCTAACCAACACAAACAGAATAAACACAAGTTGGATATAAAGTAAGTTTCATCTAAGTTAGAACTATAGCTAAGTAATGTGACCTAAAATCTACAAGTATGAGCATGATTTCCATAAAAAAACACATACATCATATACTACCATGATCTTCGACTATCATGAAAACAATATACTGAAGTCATACTTACTTGGGTTAAGAGTTTGATGTAGCAAAAACTTCCACATTTTAACCCAATATGCAAGAAACTTATTGCAAATCTTTTTTCACTCAAAATTTTATGTGAAGAAGTTCAAAGAATCATTCAACTTTCAAATAGAAAAGAGAAGGCAAGACTGGTATTAATTTGATCAATATGATAAAATTGTATAAAATATTTTTGTGGGATAAGTTTGTATAAGTAGCTTAAAAAAGTGATATTTCAATTAATTTTCCAAGTAAAAGATTATGTTAATTATTATTATTTTCTACAATAAGGGGATCAAATAATAATCACTAAAAATTTGTACAATGCGTTGATAACGAATGATGTAAAAAATCTTTCTTCAATTATCAGACATGACACACATAGGGGTTTTGTTGTATATTTAAGAATCTTAGTAAAATTTCTCTCAACAATAAGAATTCTAATATATAAATATAATATTGCTTAAGTAATATAACACTTCATTAACAAATACATTTATTATAACAAAAAAAAGTAAAGAATATTGAAATGATATTCACTTATTAATTAGATGTAGCCTTGTTTTGTGTGATTCAAGATAAATCATACATTTTTCTCTTCTCAGTTTATATTAATTTGAGCATATTTGTTTGATTTATTAACTCTGCACACTCTCTAGGTCATTCCCAAGGAAATGTTGTAATAGTTATAAGTTGTATCATAAAATTCTTTTCATGTAATTTTAGGATTTTCACATGATTATACTTTTCTAGGTGTGATTTTAGAAGAATCAAACATGCATTGCACTTGGAGTTGCACTTTTTTGGGTGAGATTTTATTGGAGTTGCACCGCATCTACCTAATGCATTTCCGATTAGATATCACATTTTCTAGTATGATTCAAGGGCATTATTTTAGTTTTTTTTTTTTTTTTTTTTTTCTTGAAGAGGAGAGACATTTTATAGTTTTTGAATTCAAGAGACAAGAACTGGTTTCCGTAAACCTTCGATGGAAAATAGTAATTTATTCTATTAAATAACATTTGGAAATTTCTTTTTAACCTTGAATTGGTTGAGGTAAAAAATGGAAATAGGAAAAATTCAACTGGTTGTTAAATTGTCTTGTGTAAAAGTGGACCTTATAATTGACTGAATTTATAATAATTGGTTCCATTATCTCTAGGATCTTTGTCTTCCCAATTTCTAAAAACCTCATTATGAATTAGTTTTGCCATTGGGTCCAGATTTATTTGCTTTTCAATTTTCTTTTTTTTTATTTTTTTTTAATGTTTTTATTTTCTGCTACTTTGATCTTTACTTTTGATCTTCTGGAAAATGAAGTCAAAAGGAGAGATACACATACACATACAGATTTTTACTTTTGGTTTGAATCTCTCTTCGATGATACTATTTGTCCCCCCTTCGTACTTTTGATTCTATTAATAATATTATTTATCTCATTAACAACTTTCTGACGAGATTTTTAATAAAGTAGAATGATCTCAAACTCAAATTAATTATTATGAATTTGAGTTAACATCGAATGAACCATGTTAAGGCTTACTCCACTGTCTTTAAATCTAATTTTATATTCAATGACATAATAATTTGTAAGTATTTATAAGTCTTATAAAAAAAGTTTATCGCTAATAATTTATATTTATTTAAGGGAGATCAATATGTTTTTTTTTTTTTATATAAAAGATGAATTTTCTTTCAGTTATATATCATCAAGGTAATTAAATGTTTTTCATATGCTAAATTCTTCTTAAGAAAATTATCATATAAATTCTCAGATATTTATTTCTTCTCTCGGAAATATTTATGGGTTTGGGGTGGTCATGTTACTATAGTTAAATTTGATATGAGTTATTATATATCAAATTTAAGTTTAAATTGAACGAGTTAAATTTGAACTAAAGATTCGGTTTATTTTCATAAAACAAATTAAGTTTGAATCAGTTTTGATTAAATCTAAAATAATATTATTTTCAAACTGAGTTTAAACCTCAATTTAGATATTGATTCGGTGAACTGACTTTATTAGATTTGAGTTAATCTTAAATTGGGTCTCATTTGACCTAGCTTAGACACGTGACACTTTGTCTAGTTTAAGCTTGACTTGAACAAACTGTGTTGGAATTAAGAATTGAGCTCTTTTTTATAAAATAAGTAGAGTTTGAACTGAATCAAATAAAATCTAAAATAATATTATTTTTTAGTTAAATTTAAATCTCAACTCATCAATCTCGAATAGATCTTGGGCATTATTTCCTGAAAATTAATAATTATAATCAAGAAAAAACCAGTTGTCGACTTATAAACTTGGTCTTAAGCTTGTGTTTCGTTCAAATAAATGTCGAGTCTCAAGACCAAAGCACGTTCCACAAGACCAGATGAAATGCTCTTGTACTAGTACTGTCTATTCCAAAAGAAAACGTGTTAGAATAAATTGGGGTGTAGATTAATCGAATCTATGAACAAAACAAAATTATTCGAATTTGTCATAAAAATTTAAACCCCATCTCGGATATGCAAAGATTTGGGTATTTGGCTTATAGCCTGACTGACAGGGACAGAGCCACTAAGGGCCGCTTCCCATGGTAAAACACCATTCTAAAGCTATTTCGAAAGATAAACATCCTTTATTTAAATTTAATTTTATAAACGACATTATTTTAAAACAAATCAAATTTTTTATTTGAAAAAAATCATTAACCAAACCCAAAATTGGTTTTATTATATTTTTGAATTGATATCCAAATCAATTTTCTAAATAATCTATTTTTCGATTCAATTTTGGTTCGGATATTGGTTTGGTTTGGTTATTGGCTAATTTTGAACACTCCCACGTTTGAAATTATTCTTTATTGAATGTAAGCATTAGCAAAATAACTAAATGCTAGAGTGTGGAATCCGATTATCTCTAACAGACATTTTCGTAGGCTCTGCCCCTTGATCCTCACAACCAAAGATAAAAGGGCAGACCCTCCGAGCCTAAATTTAGTAAGAGAGTTATTTATAATTACGATGTCCTAAAATTACGTGGGAGAAGGGTTCAGCTTTCTTAATCTGCCGACTGTTTGTTTATATATCTGATCATGATCTTATATTGAATTCAATTCAAATAATTAAGTGGAGAATGTTGACCAAATTCATAGATATTGACATTTGCACGTTCTCTTAATTCTGAGTCCCACAAATCTTTATGCATGTTTTCTTGTCACTTGTAAGTCTGATTTATCAGTGAACATGTTTTCATTTATAATTAATCAAATATTTTTGATGTTTTTCGTGCCCAATCCTTGTGCTACCTGTTCTCAATCTTGCAATAGATTTATTTTGTTTTTCTTAGATCAGAATGAGATCATTCAGTATTAAATTCATTCGTTTTGTCTTATATGTTTGACGTTTTAAAAAGCTGATTTTATATTCTGCAAATTGCTTTGACAATTACAGGAAGGTTTTTAATGCTTTCAAGGCATTCATATAATTAAAAAATTCATCATAATTCTGTCAATCCAGAGTTGATACAAGTGTAATACAAAATTTTGTATTTTACTGCCGACTTAAAATCTCAGATGAATAAGGAGACGATTTCTCATGATTTAACTAGTGAACAGACATATTTTTCTGATGAAATACCTTCTTTTAGTTTGCACTTATTTCATGTTATCTATCTATAATAAAAAACAATAACTTTTTATTTAATTAGTCTTGGTTGTGATCATATCATCAATTGAGTTATTTAGAAAATCAATATTTAAATATTCGTAACAATAACGCTGTAACTCTTCCTTGAATCTTATGAATATAAATAATTACCGGGGGTGACGGAGCAACGCTAATATCTTTTTTATACTTATGAGCAACATTGTTCTGTTGAAAGTTCGACAACGGGGACCCTTGAATCCAACAATCCTTTTAGATTTATCTTTTGGCTTGTAGTTATAAACACCATTATTGTGGATACAGACTATTGAGCAACAAGTCAAACCACATTTAAATTTCACTTTGTATTTAACTCTATCTATGAACTTAACTCTAATCACTCTAGTGAATATTAAGGATCAATATTGGTTGTTTGACATTGTTACGTAGTCTAACTTATGCACAATTCTAAAATACATATGTCAGTTATTAACGAGAAATCTCAACAACATCAATTGACGATGATATTCAACATCTCAATAAGTTACGTTTATTAATGTTCTATATTATGTATAAAATAATAGGATCCCTAGAGAAGAATAATTTCTATATACTTTGGATTTAGATCAAGAATAATGTTCTTGATAACAATGCTCCGACAAGTTTTCAGGGCAAATAAGGTTGCATCGGTGTTGAATAAGGTTGGATCAATGTTGAATCCACTTTTGTCAATGTCTTAACTACATATATAATCTAATGGTGTTTTTACAATAATTTGATTAAAATTTTGTCTTTTGATTACTAAATAGTCCTAAATTACTCTTGTCTTTTAAAAAAATCAAAATGTTTTCTTAATGATATATATGTGGATTGTAGAAGAAGACTTGTAAAGAATCCCTGCCAAGTAAAAGAGATATTAAGATCCAACAAAATCATTTTCAACTACTCATATGTTAGACTTATTTCAAATCCATCTTTTAGGTATGATTAATGCAATAATATCATATTGTCATATTCTTCCACTAGATTGAAAGATTTGAGAGTTGAGACAGTTTTTATGTTGATGTTGGCAAAAGTCAATGAAATCAAGTACTATTTCCATCAATTTTATGAACTTTTATTAATAATTTAGAATTAAAAATAAAGTAAATGTTTAGATTAGTTTAGTATATTAAAATATATTAATTTATAAGAATAGGTAAATTTAGTATTATTCAATTTACAAAGGTGTCCATCAATAATATCAATTAATTATACTTGAGATAATAAAAATTGGACTTCATTTTTCTCTATTGAAATTTTAAACTCTTAAATCTTTTTACGAAGGAATTAAACTGTAATCGAAATGATTAAACTCTTATTTTATGAAAGTTTAATCCCTTTAATAGAAAAATATAAAATGTTGATATCTTCAATAAGAAAATTTGAATCTTCAATCATTTCAATAGAAAAAAAAAGTCGAATCCCTTTAATAGAAAATATGTGATATTTTGATATCTTCAAACATTTTTATTCCATTATTTTTATATAAAAAATTAATGACTTACTATATTGAAGTCAAGATGTTTATGGCATGTAGACAGGAATTGATTTTGTCTGTTGACATGATTATGGTGGTTACTTGGTCCAAACCACTTGCATTTGTTATTAAATTAATTACTAAAAACCCACTAATTATTAATTGATTACAATTGATTTTTAGATATTCAAAAGAGGACTATAAAGAAATAGTAGACTCAAAAGTTGCCAAGTATTATTGTTGAGGGGGCAGCTGGTTAGTCACTAAGCATACATAATATTGTGGCTTAGAAGTCACGAAGAAGAGGGAAGCCATACTTGAATTGTAAGAAAACTACATGAGGGTTGAGGCCTTTTTATTTCTTTATTTTTTTTGTTGACCTTCACATTATGACACAGATTATAAGTTTGGATTAGTTTACCAGGACTAATTCCCTTAAATTAATTAAAAGTATTAAAAGAACTTGAAAAACTGTAAAACCGATAAAACAAACAAACACACTTAAATCCATATAAACATTAAACAGAAAGACTGCATGATTTATTCTAATTTATCCAAATCAGGACTACATCCAACAAAATCAATATTATTTCAATACCTCATCACCATGCTCGTTACATGATATATTTGTTAATGAATTGTTATATCATTCTTACCGAAGAATAGCATGTTTTTATATTAGGATTTTAGTCCTTAAGAGAAATTCTATACAGATTTTTACTTATAGGAGATACCTTATTAGAGTTCTTATTCCACTTACGAGTTTGGTGGCATCCACCCACTGACCAGATACCATGACTTTATACGTGTCGCATCTTATAAACGAAGTGGTTCTCAGTTCCAACAAAAATTTTACATGAAATAAAAAGTTAATAATATCATAAAAGTACCATGCTAGTCCTATTATATAAATGAGATAACAACACCTAAGTTATTCAACTATTACAATTTTTTTATTAGGACTGAAATTTGCTTCTTTTTTTTTTTTTTTTAATTAAAGGGGCATAACTATTAAAATTTTTCTATTAAAGTGACACAATTTCGAATTTTTCAATTAAATGGACTAAATTTCGCTTTTTCCTACTAAAGATACCAAACTAACTTACATTGCTTCTGAATAAAACAAAATAAACAATCCATAATTTTGTTTGTTCAATATCTTTAGTAAGAAAATTTGATTTCTTTTATAAGAAAACCCAAAAGTTTAATTCCTTTAATAAAAAAAATTTAAGAGTTCAATGCATCTAATAGAAAAAACAAAATTTGATCCCTTCAATGGAATAATAAAATGATAATACCTTACATGAATCCATGTTGTATGGCTCATATATTTTCATGGTATGCATGCATTAGCTTATAAACTCGTTGATATGACACCTTAGTGAAGACATAGTCTCAATTATGTCGAATATTGACCTTAAAAGACCTCTGGACAAAATAAATAATGAATCATGCACGTACAATTGCTTGGAATTATATATTTTCTTTAAAATTTCTACTTTAATATAAATGCTCTACTTTCATGATCCCACTTTAAAAAGTTGCACCACTAGTAAATGCTAAAGGTAAAATACTCAATCTCTCCAATTGCTCAATTAATTATAATATATAGTACACCTCGGTGTCTTCCAAGTCCTCATTCATAACCCACCACGGATAGAACCCAGATTCAACTTTATACTTCCGCAAATGCGTTTCAGGGTACATGCTAGTGTTTTTTGACATATTTATATTAAAGTGGAAGATCCTGATAGTGAATTATTGGATTAGTTTTTCTGAGGTTTTCCAGTTTAGTGGTCAAGCTCCGTCAAATAATTTCCCTGTGAAAAAAATAAAATCCTCATTCATATCCACTATTTTGCAAAATACTTCCAAGAGTATTTTCAGAAGGGTAATCATATGTACCTCTAACTTGTGACAAAGAATGCATATAGAATTTACTTTTCTCTCTCTTTCCTTGGCTTTAGCTTTAGAGTTCTAAAATACTAATTATGTCTCTTTGGTATATTCCCAATTTTAGTATTTACCTCGTCCATAATTCACATTAATTTTGATATGAATTCTCGAATTCATGGACCACATGAGCACAAGAAATAGGAACCTTTTTCTACTACATTTTATTTATTTTATTTCTAATTCAATCATTCAATTAAGTAATAATACAAATATAAAATAGTATATTTAAATTTATATTGATCAGTTCAATCGTTTTAATCAAGACCTCAATGGCTAACCATTCAAAATCTAAACTAATTAAGTTATCAGATCGGATCAACCCATGATCAAATTAGATAGATTGTATTGAATCATAATTTGATTATTAGGTTAAACTATTATGATGATGTCAGTATGATAATATACTAATGTCATCCTAAAATTTTATAACTATTGGGATTTAAACCTACATCCTTGTCAATGCAATAGATATGATAGATGTGTGTTACTAATACAAATTAAACATCAATTAAATGTAATTCAAATTTGATATTTAAGAATTAAATAAATAAAACTGTTTTAAATACTATTATAATATTTATTTAAACTATTCATTCAATAAATCTAACCCAGGCATGAAAACATTGGATTCAAGTATGTTTTGATTCATGCTACAAGTATCCCTGAATTAATACTCTATCGAAGGTCACAAAGGTGGGGTAGTATGCGTTGATTCATGTTTCAGGTATCCATGCAAGCATCATATTCTAAAACACTATTAGGTAGGACCCACCAAATAAACCATCATGAACCTTCCTTGATTGATTAAAAAAAACCCAACAAAATCATGCCTTTATATTATGAGTATTATACTATACAATAGAATGCATTCATGGACATTTAAATAATCAAAAACCCTAAAAAAAAACCATTGAATATTCAAACCAAATGTGGTGATATTGAGAAATTAAAAAAATGAAAAGAGTCTTGTCAACAAAGATGTATATTTGTCTTTACCAAAAAATCTGAATCTTTCACTCTTTTCCCTATATAATCAATTCAACCTCTCCCCTTCAAGCCCTCTTCATCTTCTTGTTCAATTTCCTTATCAATCTTTCTTCCCCTCTTTACTAGCTCTCTATAGCTCTCTCCTTTTTTTGTCTCTTTAAGCCCAAGTGTCCTACAAACTAAGGGCAAGTAGTATATTCTCAAGAGGGATTTAGAGCCTAGCGTGTTTGTGTTTTTGTGCCCTAAAGTTACCCAATTGGAAGAAAGCAAAGAGCATGAAGGAGAGTGGGAGAAAGCAAGGAGCACCTTCACCATGTGCAGCATGCAAGCTTCTGAGGAGAAGGTGTGCTCAAGACTGTGTTTTTGCTCCTTATTTTCCTGCAGATGAGCCCCAGAAATTTGCCAATGTGCACAAGGTTTTTGGTGCTAGCAATGTCAACAAGATGCTCCAGGTTCAGTCCTAATTTTAATTCACTTTGCATTTTTCTTCAAGCTCTCCTTCTCTTCTTCATGTCAAAGGTGAAATATGGATCAAAATGAAAGATCTAAATCAACTTATTCATGTGATTTTGTGTATGACTTCATGCAGATTTAAGGGACTACACAAAAAAAAAAAAAAAAAAGTGTGAGATGAGAGAGAGAAAGTTGACTCGAGAAAATTGTGTGGAGGGACACATGTTACCTAGTTTTTTGTCTTTAACCCTAGTTAGCCGCGAGTCAGAAATAAAATTTAAAAGAATTATGATAAATAATAAAATATATATATATATATAAATAATTAACAAAAAAAATCCCTGAAATCTAATAGAGTTAATCAAAATTTTAAAGATTTTATTGATGTTTTAAAAACTTTCAAAGGGGTCAGTTGCCCCTAGTTTTTTTTTTTTTATTAATTGGTGGAAATTCGATTTATATTTATTTAGACCGTTTAATTTTTGCAGACACTATAATCAAACCCACAATGACTGCTCCTAATGAGTATTTTTGTTTCGAAATTCAATTATTAACTCATAGAGTGCTATTCGCTAAGGTGTGTTATAGGTGAAAGGGGTTTTCAAAAAGAGACACAGAATTTTTGTCTTTTTCAAGGATTGAATTATCAGTCACAATTTTAATTTCTAAATTAAAATTCAATTGAAATTAAAAGTTGTTATTTTTTCTCTCTTGTGGGGTTACTTGGTCCACTGAAATTTTAAAATATATAAATTCTGAATTTAATTATCTGTCATACCCATTAAATTATGACCCAATTAGATAATTTATAATAATAAAAATTGTTATTAATATTTAATTTTATTATAAATTTAATTAATTTAATATTTTATCCGTACTAACTGAAATTCCTGATTCTGTCCCAATTTTTACATAAATAGTTTCATTATTTATTTATAATGAAATGTACAATATTAAAAAGGGGTAGATTTTGATTGATAGTATTAATTTCATAAGGTTATCAAACTGATATGAATTTACAATCAATATAATCTAACAAATAACCTCAGGGTGGATCTAAGTGGGGAAGAAAACAACTTGCTCTCTACCAGTTTAAGATTCAAGTCAAAAGTAAAATTACCTTAATAGCCTTATGTTTTATGGAAATAATACTTAGTAAAATTCATTTTCACATGAAAAGACAAGGGATGAACAAGATACTATGCTATGAAAAGGGACATTAATGGTCATCACTAAACCAAATGGGGGCATCAAAATCAATTGTGTAAAAGAAAGCTGAGTTTTTTAGAATAATTAAGAAGTAGAAGCACGAAGATAGAGACATGCACCAAAGAAAATTTAAATTAGAAGTTGGTAACAGGTAGATGACCTGAAAAAGCAAAAGCAAAAGCAAAACAAAGATTTAGACTTACGGTAGGATTGGATTCAATTTGAGTTATTTCAGTTTACATTTTAGTTTTTAGTCAAGTTCAAATTGAGACTTCTCAAAGTCTCAATTTATTGATCTCAAATTAACACTTTTATATTCAAGCTAATCTCGCCTTAAGTCTTATTTAAACATAATCTTGGCCTATTTCAACCCTAATTATTTGAATAAATAATACATTTTGAGTTAAATTAAGAATTGACAACAACACTTAGAGTTATCAAACTATCTTTTTTTTTTAAATTAACGATTAAATATTAGATTTTTCTATTAAAAGAACTAAACCTTCAAATTTTGCCTAAACCTTCAATATTTTATATTAAAATTATTGAACAAACATAATTATAATTATTTGTTTTATTTTGTTTGAGAAGTAAGATAATTAGTTTGATATACTCAATAGAAATAGTGAAAGACGTCAAGGCAGGAATAAAGTGAGTTCACACAAAGGTTTTACATAAATTTTAACTGAGTTTGAGTTTCAGTTCGTTGATATCAAACTAACTATTTTAGATTTAAGTTAATCTTGAACTGAGTCTTATTCAAACTCAATCTGAATGGAATATATATTTGTTTTCTTTTTCTCTTTAATTGTGAAACTTTAGGAATTGCCAGCGCACCAAAGAGGAGATGCAGTGAGTAGCATGGTGTATGAAGCAAATGCAAGAGTGAGAGATCCTGTATACGGCTGTGTTGGGGCAATTTCATCACTTCAACAACAAATTGATGTGCTTCAAACCCAGTTGGCTCTGGCTCAGGCTGAGGTGGTTCACCTCCGTGTGCGGCAGACTGCATCTTTCTCAAACCACGGGTTCGGTCTCGCTAGCCCTAGCAACAGCACCGGCTCACCCTCCTCCTCCAAGCTCAACGCTTCTCACCATCACCATCACCATCTTCACCATCAGCCCAAGCCTCTCTATGACGTGGATATGGTGGTCGATCAGTCTCATTATGAAGAGTCATTGTGGACATGCTAGCACAATCTATCATCCATTGGGATTGAATCCCAAATTAAATTATTTTTGAACTAAATTCAAGTTTCAGTTCGACTTGAATCAATTGCAACCCTATTCCTACTATATATATATATATATATATATATTATTAATTATATATATATATAATATCTGCTGTGAACGTTTGTGCTTTATCATTGAAGTACAGACATTCAAGATATGAGAAAAATTATATATTTAGGTTAAATTTTTGTTGGCGAGGAGCATTTGGTTGCTTTGTATTGAAAAAGGATCTTGTCATTAACTATATTTTGTAAATATTATAATTAATTAACTTTATATTTATATAAAGTGAGTTGTATCTGATATTATTGTTTTCAGAATTAAATGTCAATCCGGTAAA
>JAJEJH010001006.1:26876-81840 GCA_026122585.1 Anacardium occidentale
AGTTCACACAGGTTTTACATAAATTTTAACTGAGTTTAAGTTTCAGTTTGTTGATATCAAACTAACTATTTTAGATTTAAGTCAATCTTGAACTGAGTCTTATTCAAACTTAATCTGAATGGAATATGTATTTGTTTTCTTTTTCTCTTTAATTGTGAAACTTTAGGAATTGCCAGCGCACCAAAGAGGAGATGCAGTGAGTAGCATGGTGTATGAAGCAAATGCAAGAGTGAGAGATCCTGTATACGGCTGTGTTGGGGCAATTTCATCACTTCAAATTGATGTGCTTCAAACCCAGTTGGCTCTGGCTCAGGCTGAGGTGGTTCACCTCCGTGTGCGGCAGACTGCATCTTTCTCAAACCACGGGTTCGGTCTCGCTAGCCCTAGCAACAGCACCGGCTCACCCTCCTCCTCCAAGCTCAACGCTTCTCACCATCACCATCACCATCTTCACCATCAGCCCAAGCCTCTCTATGACGTGGATATGGTGGTCGATCAGTCTCATTATGAAGAGTCATTGTGGACATGCTAGCACAATCTATCATCCATTGGGATTGAATCCCAAATTAAATTATTTTTGAACTAAATTCAAGTTTCAGTTCGACTTGAATCAAATGCAACCCTATTCCTAATATATATATATATATATATATATATTATTAATTTTATATATATATATATATATATATATATTATTAATTATATATATATATATAAAATATCTGCTGTGAACGTTTGTGCTTTATCATTGAAGTACAGACATTCAAGATATGAGAAAAATTATATATTTAGGTTAAATTTTTGTTGGCGAGGAGCATTTGGTTACTTTGTATTGAAAAAGGATCTTGTCATCAACTATATTTTGTAAATATTATAATTAATTAATTTATATTTATATAAAGTGAGTTGTATCTGATATTATTGTTTTCAGAATTAAATGTCAGTCCGGTAAAAGAGACGGTTCAATTCAACCAGTGGTCGGACTGTTTGACCAATATTCAAACTACTAAACTATTTATGTAAAACATTCTTGTATAATTAATCATTAAATATGGAATTCAAATTATTTTAATATAAAAATAAATCATCTGTCAAAATTTAGACTTCTTGCTTAACAATAAGAGTCTGCAGATTGAAACCCTGTGAATCAACTTATTGAATTTACCAGCCCATTGATTCAATTCAAAACCATTTGTTCCTAATGGATCCATGTTTCTCTTTTCAACATTTAGTTTTAATTATAAGTGGGGGTGGACACAATTCGACTCAGATCTCTATTTAGCTAGAATTCCTTTGATTCGAAGTACCTGTCCTCTAGAAGTTGATGACACTTGAATATAAAAGTCCATGTTTTTCCATGTGAAATCTATGATCCATACCACTTACACTTGAGATCATAATATGCTATCACGCTCTCCAGCCTTGATGCTCACATAGGCTGGTTATGCATTATCTCTTTGCTAACTCTAAGCAAGTCGATATCACCACTCACCTTGCAAGATTGTGGCTCTGATATCAAACGATAGAAACCTTCGGAAAATCACACCCCAGAAAAGGTTCGTATCAAATTAATCATCTCTTACGACTAATCTCATCAACCATTTGGTGGCAAACCAGCCCAACCATGGTTCCCTGTCTTCCTTCTTCATCTTGCCAAGTATTCTCCAACAATTCTTCTTTCTCAATTTCCATTTTAGATGAATATTTGAAGTTCAAGTTGTCTAGGGTGGAAAAAGATGGAATAATTATTTGACTTCCCAGATTGCCAAAAATTTGATTAATTTGGTTATTCTTTGATATGGTAAATTGCTTTATACATACATTTTATTGACTTAATAGCTAGGAACTTTGCACTTCCAAATTCAAGTTTATAGGCCTTTTACTTTTTGACTTACGCTTGAAGACCTAAATTGATCGGTTGAACCAATACAATTGAAACCCGATTGTCAAACCAATCGAGGCCATATTTAACATGTATAAATTTTTTCAGTTGGAACCCGATTGTCAATCCAATCGAGGCCCAAATGTGAACATTTATGAATTTTTTTGCAATCCTAGCAAATGCAAGGATGTGCGACATACCATCAGGACACAACTGTATTTGGTTACTATTATTCTAATATTGAAAAGAGAATATTTTATATCGATCTTGCTAAAATTTTGTACTCAAGTTCTTATACTCAAGTTAGTATTTAATATCACCAAAAAACTACTGATAAGGTAATCAATATTAGTAAAAAAGTAAACAATATTATCGAATTTAAGATTTAACTCGGGATTAGCTAAGTCTAATCATAGATTTTGATATGAGCCAACTTGAAAGCAAACATAACCTTTTGATTAATTTTGCACTACTTCATCTTCATCAAATGCAATTTCCATGTCAAGCATTTTCTATTCTCCTCTTGATCTTCCCCGTCCATCTCTCTCGGCATTCCCAAAAGCACAACATATAAAAATCTCCTTTGATATTCATCCAAAACTCTGAAAAAATTTTAAAACCAACTTTAGTCATGTAACAGCCCGAGGTTAGAAGGGTCCTTTTAGGTCTTGATTCAGGGTTAGAAATCAGTTCCAGTGAGTTTGGAGGGTGGAATTCTCCTTTTGTTGGCTTTATATGCAGCTTGTGGAAGGTGCACGTCAGTGTATCCTTGTATGCACGCTCGTGCGTCCTTTTCTCATCATGCACGTCTGTGCATTTTGTATGTGCGCCCGTGCATGCCTGCTGGTATATAAACTAATGTTTTTCCTCCGCCCGTTTCAGCCAGCTTTTCCCTTTTCTTTTCTCTCCAAGAAACCCTAGCTTTTTGAGGGAGAGATTAGCCAGCTTTAACAGCCATTCCAGCCAAGATTCAGCCGAGGATAGAGAGATAGAAGATCTTAGCAGCTCCAGGTAAGTATTTCCTTACCTTTTTCCCTTTTCCTTGGGTTTGTACTTCCTTGATTTGGTGTTTTCAGTTATTGATGCATGTTTTTAGCTTATTAGCAGTGTATGTTGCATGCTAGTATGTTTAATTAGAAATGTGGTAAGTTTGGGTTGAGTTTCGGCAGTGATCTTGCGGATTTCGGTCGTGGGTGTCGAAATGGGGCTGGATGCATGCCCGTGCATTCTACTTTTGAGCAAGATCACGGTCGTGTATGCGAGTCATGCACGACCAGCTTTTGAGAAGGGTCACGCCCGTGCGCCTGAGGGTCACGGTCGTGCGTCAGCCTAGGATGAGTTTTTAGTCAGAATTTTTCTGAAGCTTGCACGGTTGGGCTGCACGCCCGGCACACAGCCCGTGCATCTGCATGCACGCCCGTGCGTCCGATAGTGCACGCCCGTGCACCCTAGCAGAAATTGAGAATTAAGAAAGAAAATAAGAAAAATGAGAAAAAGAAAGAAATAAACTGAATTTCAATAACAAGAAAAGAGTAAAAGAATAAGAAACTCATCACCAGACTAAACCAGCGTAATCTAGTGATAGGTTACAATTAGAAAACAGAAATCGGGACAGAAAACAGAAAACAAAACAGAAACAGGAAAACAGAAATATAAGACAGAACAGAAAGGAAAGAGAATTTAAAAAGATAACATGCATAAATAGCATCATTCAGCATAGCATGTTAAATAGTGTTTTCAGAAAAGGGATCAAGTGATCCAATTGCATCAGTTTTCAACATTTAAGGCTCGATATCCGAGTCAATCATTGAGGGTGAATTCGAGGAGGCATCTGTGAGATTTCAGTTTTCTGACTTCGATCAGATTGGTTAGATTTCAGCTTACTGGTCCGAGGACTGGTATGGTAGGACATTTCAGCTTACTGGCACTTCGTTGGTATGGTTCAGTCCACTTGGCCAGGATGTCGAATCTCTGTTTTCATCAGTCTGATCAGCATAGCAGGTATCTTCGGATACAGAAATTTCAGAAACAGTTTTCAGAAAACAGGCCCAAGGGCAAATAGTATAATTTCAGCTTACCATAGTACATAGTACATGGCATGGCAGAGCATACAAACAATAAAATCAGAATTATATAAGAATAGAAATAAAAGAAAGATAAAGCTGCACGATATACGTCAGAAATAATAAATAAAAGAATTCAACTAATCCTATCAGAACGCAGAATTAATAATAAAGAAAGAGGATTAGAAGAAGCTATTAGGCTATCGGGGGCTTAGTTAAGTTTGTCTAGATAACGGTTAGCCAACAGCAGCTTAGTCTAGAGCCTACCCGAGAATAGAGATAGGAGATGCTTACTGAGTGACTTGTCACTCATTCCTCGTGGTTTCCCTTTTTGCAGGTTGGTGTTTCGGGGAGATGCGCTTGGTGCACGAGAGTTGGCTGGTGTGTGGGATATGGCTTAAGCGGGTTTTCACCCGAGTTTTCAGATATATGTATGTATATATATTAGTTTCAGCAGATAACATGTTTGTGGCTTGCATGCTTTAGATTGCTCATGCATTCGGATTGTACAGTATCTTTATGTTTTCAGATATTATTATTATTTTATAAATATGAGTTTTTATTCAGGATACTGTACAGTGGGTTTTAGTATCCCATCACAGATTTTATTAAAACCGTTCCGCATATTTCAGTTAGCAATAAGAGTAATACCCACTGTTATATATATATATATATATATATATATATTAAAAAAAAATGGTATTCAGTCATATATAGCAGGCAAGGTGTTACAAGTCATTTGAATCAAATTAACTCAGGTGAACCACAATCAAACACAGTTCACTTGGTTCAACTTTGAGTCAATTCAATCTAATGGTTAAAACAGGTTTTGGTTACGACTCAAACTATATTTATCACTAGGTTTCTTTTGGACACACTAGTTTGCTCCGATTACACCCAAAGTTCAGAAACTATCACTGATAACCCTAGTACTATAAAAGACCTAGGCCTGAATCTGAGCTTAATCGAATCCAAATATGTAATACCTTAAGTTCAATTCGAATCTTAAATGCCCAATTTGTGTTCAAGCTTGAGCTCAAAATCATTCTGGCGAGGCGATTAAATTACACATCCTTGACGACAAGGTCACCATTAACGAACTCTCTGTAAGCCGCAACCGGCCAACTGAAACCTCTAAATAGCAACCGCGAAGCCAATGGAACATCAATAATAATCTCCTTCATCGCTGGCTTCTTGTCGTCTCTAATGGCGATCAAATAGCTTCGTCCAACCCACCCGATCCACCCGGCAATGTACAAGAACAAAATCCCCGGGGTAATGAACTCACCCCAGTGCCTCTGATCGCCGCTCACGATCAAATGAGGCAACCCATCTGACCCGCAAAGCAAACCCTGTTTCCCGTAGTTATCGAATCTCCGTTTTGTTTTCTCCACCGTAGCTTTAATGGCCAACGCCGGCGCACTGTCGGGTGCGTAGAGTTTCAACGACGATTCGAGCTTCTTTATCTGTTGTCTCTCGCGTTTCGCGAACTGTTGCGACTCCTTGCACGGAGTTAGCCCCGAGATGTCAGCCGCGGAGGGAAGCGGGGCAGAGAGGAGGATGGAGGAGAGTGCCAACGCGGCGGAGAAGGCCTGAAGTGGCGGAGGAGAGGGTTTCTGATCTGGGGTCGGAGACGCGGAGCATGTGATTATCGGTCTTGAACATTTCTGAGGATTAAGCTTCGGTGTCAACAGGGATTTAGATAGATTTGTGGGAATTGTGAGAGACATTTTCTAGGGTTTTTTTGAGTTCGTTTAGAGGAAGAATTTTGAAGAGGAAGAAGAACAAGAAGAAATGGGTTCTTGGGATTGAAAGGAGAGCGTGGAGGGAAGGGAAGGCTTTTAGATTCTGAGAAAGGGAGATTAGTGGTGGAAGGATGGATAAGGCGAGAAAGGAGGAGGATGCTGATGTGGCAAGAGGTGATTGGTTCGGGGAGTGTTGTTGTGGGCTAGAGACTCTGTCTATCTTCTGTCTATCTTCTATAGGAAAAGTTTTGGATAAGAAAAGTAATTACTTAGCCAATGTGGTGTGGTCATGTGCTTTGCATGTTCTTCCACACTACTTTCCAAACTGGTACATTTCAAGAGAATATATATATATATATATTGCTTGAACTTGAAACTGAATTGAGCTCACAATTGCATACCTCAAGCTGCTTGCGACAAACTAAGCCCTAAACCAGTAAATTTACTCGAGATGAGACAAGCAGCTCAGCTCATTTGCAGCTCTAGTATGGGCAGTTAGTTTCATCTTGTTTTCACTGAATAGAAGATTAAAAAAAAAAAAAAACCCTGCTTTCTCAGGGCTCTTTCATTATAAGAGAGATTGAAGCATCCACATTACTAGACATGTTTTACAATAAAACTATGGGCCATTACAAGGTAACCCCAAAATCAAACTAATTGTAATACAATCAGTAGAAGTTCCAGTGTCCAAATATCTGACTGACCAGTTAATTTATGGCAGGCGTTCAAACATATAGATCACATTAATGGTCAGTCATCATTGATAAAAGAATATAATGACCATGTAAAAGCCAATTCCAGATATCATTTTTTTTTTCTTCTTACCTCACAAATGATTCTCTTGTGGATGCCTTCTGTATTCTCTATCAGCATAATTAGACCGGCTCATCTTGTGTCTGTCTTCCACATTATCGTGGTTGTAACTCGAGACATACTCATGTCGTTTCTTTCCTTCCAATTGCCTATCCACTGGGCTGCAGGGTTTTCTCTTTCGACTGTTCAACAGAGGGGAAGCGTCATCAACCATTTCCCCTTCTTCAGCATTCTCAGTTTCAGATCCCCTTGATGACTGTCCTTTGGTGACAAAATTGCTGTCATCTCCAGTTTCCACAGGTTGCTTACCATAATCTGAATTCTCACGTGATTTTGACCAGTTTTGCCTGTGCTCCCGCTTGATTTTCTCATCCTCAACTGCCAATTCAACACCATCTTCCAGCTCCCTCTCAATAAGATCATCCTCGTCCATACAATCCTTTTTCCTTGTTGTTTCACCTCGAGACTTTCTTCTTTTCTCTAGTGCTGCCTTCACCTTATCTTTGTCAATCATCTTAATAGCTTCTCTGGGTGACTGGCTCACAGGGCCTTCCCGAATATCCACATTTCGACCAACAACGCTACCAGATTTGCATGATGCACCATCATCTCTCCACTCTCCTGCCTCTGCAACATCATTCCTTCCACCAGTCCGTCCTTGTTCTTCACCTATTCGCTCAATCCCAGATTTCGATTTGTTTTGAACTTCTCTTGTGTTCTCCTTGTGAGAAAGTTCCTCAGGAAGCTCATTATCTTTAGTTTCTGCATCCACCTTATGGTCAGTAATAACACAACCCATCCCTCCGCTTCCATCATCATTATTTTGGCTACTTTGAGATGTTCTTCGCGCAGCTCCATGGTTCTCTAGGTATCGTTGTTCACCTGCTGGATGGGATGACAGTTGCTTTGAAGCCTGTTCCTCAATTAGTGCTGGAGTTTTTGGGAGCCGCTGAGTTGACCCTGGACCAGCACTTCCTTCAACTTCACTACCCTGAGATTGAGGCACTCTGTTTTGCTCATACAGTTCCAGCATTTGATTGCTAACCTCTGCAAGTTGTGATAATTCAAAACATTATCCAAGCTGGCATGAAGGTAAGGACACAAAATGGACAGCCTACAGATAACAGTCAGCATCCATGGCACACCATTTGGCATGTAATACTATGACTGCTAAATTTTTGACTACGTCGACAACTGTATTTTAGACATTATCATAGTCTATTTCACAGACCAACATAATCTTGTCCACTAGATTTTGACAAGTTATGGATAAAGGATAGCTACGAACATATGACTGGGATAAACTTTTAACAAAATCTCATGGGTCAAATGCTGCAAGCGAACAACCATGAGCAGTATTAGTGCCATGGAGCTGTTTGAAGTCTGCCCCATTGAGTCCATTAATATTTACTACAGAAAATAGGGGAGGAAACCAACCCTCCAATTGGCGTGGGGTGACATCAAATTCTTGCCACCAGACCTTCTCACCATCAGATGGAAGCTTCACTTTGAGGAACTTGGCAGCAAGGAAAATGGCACCTGCCGCAATATGATGAGGCTTAAATTGCAGGCAGAGTGAGGTCCTCAGCCTGCAAGCCGCTTTCCAGTGTGTGAAAAAGAGATAGAAGAAAGCTATATATTAAAAACTAAGAAGAACAGCTTATTAAACATACCCATCATTTACAAAGTTCCACGCAACTTGAGCAAGAGCATGTTGTGCGACCTTGAATTTCTTTATTGCTTCAACAAGGGGTTTATACGGATGATGAACATTGAGGTCAAAGCCCAGAGTGGCAAGTACAACTCTCTCACCAAGTAAAATAAGCTCTTTTTGTTGCTCGTATACCTCCTGCAAATTAAATGTGAAAAAATGAGTATGCTACAAGAATTGTAACCACAAATGAAACTAAGTAGAAAAAAAACCAAGAAATCAAACTAAATATAGAAACAAAGGTAACAGGGAGATGATTTACCAATGACACAGCTGTTGGTCATAAAAAAGTGGACTCTCAGCAAGGATATGGAATCACGGGGAAGATGGAATAATTCTCAAAAAATGAGACAAATTTTCGCTAAGTTCTTAAGACCCTCAAAAGAACTCATAGGTTTGTGAAAGTTTTTGTATATATAAAGGAAGAGAAGGAAAACCAGAAAAATCATAGTACAAGCAGACAACTACCAAGGGATACCAACCTAATGGTGACTATATATCAAAACCTTGACTGAAGAGGCAAGATTAGCAGAGTGAAAAGTATTATATTCTGTTGGGACAAGAGAAGCAGAAAAGAATTTTAAATAGAGGAGAGAGAGGACAATGAGGCATATGACAGCAAGTCCTCTTAAGTAAACACCAGAATAGAAACAAAAAATATATTGGTGAAAGCAGCTTAGTAGAACACCTTCTGTTGTCTGATCCTCTGGGATGCAGTGGGGTCCTTTTTATGTATAATCTCATAAGAAACAACAATAACATCCTTAAGCGGACGAGGAGTCTCTTCAACTTTCCCAGCAAGAAACATACACACAGTTGCAATGGTCTGCATGATAAACGAATGAAGTTAGGTCCTAGAATAGAATATTATCCAAATTAATCAAAACCTAGTCTGTATTCAACCAATACACTATTTCACCTCTGAATGAAATTTAGAACCATTTCAAAATGTTTCTTTGATAACTGTTACAAGCATAATTAAAACTCCATCAATGTTTCATCATATTAGAAATCAAATGTTTATAAGAGATGTGGCAGCAACAACCACTTCCACAATTGCATGAGACAGTCAGGCTATATAAGCATGACATGTCTTTTTTTTTTTTTTTTCAGGTCATTCATGCCAGGAGAACTGAAACAACAAACGCTTCCTGACCTATTAGTTTATTTTAAATTGGCCAATCATTTCAGTTACCTATTTTAAACCATTACTGCAGTAAACCCTTTAATATCTACATCAAACAGTTAAAATTACGATCATTTCAAAAGAAACTTACCTAGAAGTTGAAATCAAGATTATTTCATTTAAAAAAAGGAAGCCTTGAAACTACTAAGGTTATATACAATTGCCCAAATCTCTTCTCAAAAACCAAAAAAAAAAACCATTAATGTTTTTGCAATAAGCACCATACCTGGAGTCAAAGGAAAGAGACATAGTTTATACTTGGTCAAGATGAAAATCTCAACAAAACAACCAAGATCACCAAGCTCATCTAGATTTGAAGTAAAACCCAGATCACCAAAATAAAAAAATAAAAGTCCAGAGAATCTGAGCTTTTAAGCACCACAACCCATCATAAAATGGCCAAAAGTGTACAATTATGCTTCATAACAATTGTTAATAAAACATGCTTATCACCTCAAATCATGAAAGAGACAATATGAAGCAGTAAATAAACTGAGTGAAAACATAAAAATTTAACCAACACAACCTTTAGATTACATATACAAAAACCTGCAATGCTGAACAAATGCATCACATGTAGTCATAAAATTACAAGTAGATAATTAAATATGTTTACCAAGTATTTTGAGAAATTTAGAATCACATTAAAATACTTGAAAATAAGCATCAAAATAAACATCTTCATACAACTTTCAAAAGTGTCCATGCTATCATAAATCTTGCCAACATCAAATTCCCAAACTCACAAGCATATGGAAGGCATTACATATTTTGGTCTTGCACTCTTGTTAGGCTTAAACTTCTCCTGCCCTAAATTCTATACTAACCTCAAACAAAGATAACATCTTTAGAGGCATATCAACAACTCATACAAAACTATAAAAAAACTACAACAATATAATATTGAACAATGATTGATGCCAAACAAATTAAGAATTCAGGTCAGGTAGAAGACAAGGCAATATTGATAAAAATAATAATAATAATAAGAGCATAACTCACCCTTCTATCATTCTTTGAATGCGATTGACGAATGAAGAACCGGTGACAAAATATTATTGCTGTAGCTATGGTTACCTGGGGACTGCAACAAATACCAATTCAGTCAATTAGTTTATATTTCATTCAAATCAACTGTCATTTCATTCCAAGCTTAAGAGGGGAAAATATTGATAAAACTTGTACTTGTGAGCAAAAAATATGGATACATATTCATGTATCTTTTGTGCCATGTTGCAATGTTTCCTAAAAGAATAGATTGAACCATCAAAGGAAAAAATGTTTCATTACTGCATTAATTTTTCTAAGACAAATTGGAACAGAACCAGCAATGTTATGAAAGTGTAGAGCTTTTAATTTTTTAAGACTTTGTGAGAGTATAGAAACTATAAAAATGAAACAAAATGTTAATGTGATGTTGTTCTTTAATGATAGTCCACAACATTTATTCTACAACTTTTTGAAACTAAGGATTCAAAACTGGAATAAAAAATTGTGCTAAAAAATAGGGTTACTAATATTCGTAAGTCTCCTGTTACAGTGTCTTGGAAAGATATGTTAAAATTAAGACTGATTTTCAACCTCTAGATCAATTTAACAGAACACAATTGAAAAAGAGAAATGGTCTTCTAATTTAATAAGAAATGATAGCACACACTGGATACCCTGCATGTAACAAAACAATCTATTGTTTGCACAACATGAAGCAAGACAGCCCATTGGCAACACAGAGTGCAATGAGAAGACGGCACAACACCATGAGCATCAAGACCTTTCAGAAAATGTCTGTGCAAAGGAACACCTTAACCACCAAACGCCACCAGAATCTAGACAACATCAGAACAGCTTGCAAATAATTTCGAGTGAAAGCACTAACTCATCATACTTATTTACTACAAAATGTATAGAACTTGCTGTCTGCAGCAGCCCATCCTTACTGCACACCATAAAGGCTAAATATCAACAAATTGTAAGTCATCATAAATCACCAGATACCCAATCTTGCTTTTTTTGCAACATAAAAAGCAGTAAGTGTGGGCAACTGTGCAAACAATGGCTTGCATTGCTATAACTACAATAGCTGTAGGCCACTATCCACAACAACTCGCACTCAAAATTATTTAAAGATTGTTCCAGTTGTGCTTGGGCAAATCTGGTGGCTACCTGATGGGATCAGCATCCTCTACTTGTTTTTTTTCTCAATCATTTTTTTATTAACTTGTAAGCATCTCATGCCATGTGTCAAATTAAAAAATTTAGTAGTTCAGATTTAATTCTAAAAAGTTTTAACTTATACACACTGTTTTACTCACACATAAAACACTTTTGCACTTAAATAACTTTCAATCTAGATAACTTGCACCCTGAAAGACTTAACAAATTTTAAGCATAAGAAAAACAGTGTATGAGCTTATATTCCTTAAAATTAAATTCGAACCACTTAATTCTTTATCTGACACATAACACCAGATGCTTGAAAGGGAAAAAGAAACAAGGATGCAAAAACACAAGAGAATCCTTATCAATTCAGATGTGGTTCTACAATTATGACTGAGACAACATCACCAGCAGAGATGGTGGTGAAAACAACATTGATTCTAATGGGGATGATGGTGATGCTGATCTGTGGTGAGGGCATTTTGATAAAGAGGAGGTTAGGTAGAACCTATCGTGTCACAAGATGGCAAATTATGTGGTGTGTCTAGCTCAGCAAACAGGTGTGCTACACTAGGCAACCACTCTGGGATAGTTTGCTGCACAATAGGCAGCCATTGATGCACGCTACACAGATTATGTGGGCTGCTTTGTTGCACAGTCATTTATAATTACTGAGTATTATGGAGCCACCAAATATGTAGTGACCCATTTTAATAATCTAAACATCCAAAATCATATTTAAAAACAAGTATATACTATTGAAAAGGTCATCCTATATCACCAGGATAATTTCACAGAGCACATCAACCTCAAACAAGACATATGACATAAAGTCACCATGCAAACCATTTAAAAAATATTAGTCAACTATTAATACTCTCATAGAATCATAAATGATTATGCATTGCTTATACAAGCAATCCTTCTGGTACTTCAAGAAAAGAGTTTGTGAGGGTTGAAGAAACCTACTTAACGTTATGGAGAGCCAACATCTAGTCATTTGTTAGTTTGTGAAAGGAAAAATGCTTAATTGTTGGTCCAAATGTAACCTTAAACAAACTATTGTTCCCACTTTGTCAGATTACACAGAACAAGCATCAAATGGGTCATGAGATCATTCATGTAGACATTAGGTTGTTGTTCTCGCTCAACGAGAGAAGAACAATACTTATAATCAATTCTTTACACCAAGCTCTTTAAAGAGATGGAAAAGAAAATTTTTATTATGTCTTTAATACAAATCATAAACGTCTTTATATAGACAGGTGTTTAACTTAAAAAGAAAACTAATTCCACTAGGAATAGGATAACAACACTTTAAGAATTAATATAAATCTAATTTTAAAAGAAAACTAATATAACCAAGACAAAGATTCTATGAATATGCTTCCAAAACAAAACCAAATGTAATCCTTACAGAAAAAGGATTTATTAATTTTCTTCTTTACTATTTTCCTCTCCTTGTGTGGGCTACTAATATAGCCCTCCATCATTCTCCCCCACTAAAAAAAAAGCACTTGCCCTCGAGTCATCATCAAATAAACCACCCTCAAGATAGAAGATGGAAAGATCCATCACATTGAATGTCTTGGATATGCCCACATCAGTTGGTGAGTCTACCACATAGGCATCGTCACTAATCTTCTTCAAGATTTTGTCAAGTCCATACTTCTTTTGCTTCAATTTACCATGAACACCTATTCATAGTCTGTATTTGCACAAGTAGAACATCACTTGATCTCCAACCTTGAACACTTGATGCCTCCTATGCTTATTAGTTGTGGCTTTACAAGTCTTATTGCTCTTCTCCAAAGGTTGTTGTACCTCTTAGAACATATCCTTGTCACTTTCAACTAAAGAAAAAATGACAGCACTTGTCCAATCTCTAGATCCGTGCACAAAGGAAAAGGAAAAAGAATTCCACTTTCTTCCTTTTGGGAAGGGAGGATTAGGAAAATCCTATTGATTGCAAAAGCTTGACAAGATCTACAACATGCCTCCATGAAAGTGCATTTGTGACTACATTCAAATTCCCTTATTGTATTTGATTACATAGGGAAAGTTCCTCAAAATTCCATCCATTTGGCATGTCGACAATTCAATTTGCTTTGCCCCTCCAAATCCTTAAAGGATTCATGCTCCAAGTGAATAACAAACTCCTTTGGGCAATAATTAGTGTTGCTAGTCTCTAAAGCTCTAATCAATGCATAAAATTCCTTACCATATATAGAATTATTCAAGCTAGGCCTACTCAACTTCTCACTAACATAGGCTATGGGAGGTCTATCTTGCATAAGAACAACTCCAATTCCCACTCCTAAAGCATCACATGTGCTTCAAAAGGCTTCAAAAAATCGAAGAGCTAAAATAAAAGTTGAAATCAACTTCTCTTTAATCAGCTCAAAGATGTTTTGAGCATCCTCATTCCACTTGAACTCACCACCTTTCTTGACACATTCAATCAAAGAAGAAAGAATACTACTTGAAAATTTTCATAAATCTTATAAAAAGATGCTAGCTCATGGAAACTCCTCACCTCCGAAACACTAGTAGGTACAAGCCACTCCTTAATTGTCTTTACCTTCTCCCTATCAGTATACTCTTCATTGTCTTCCTTCCTTTCTTCTTGTAGTGTAAAATTAGCAAACTTGCACCTTGGACAATCACTAGAATTGTGCCCTAGCTCACTTGACGCACCTAAATCCCTTATCTGATTTGACATTGTCTTTCCCCTCTTGGTCTTCATTGGCTCAATTTCTTTTCCTCGTAACTCCAAGGTGGGCCAGTGAAGGTGAGACAGTCAAATCTGGCTGTAGGCACCTTGCTGTCCAATTCAGGTAGTCCACTTATATTACCCCTTGAAAAACAGCTATGCTTCACCACCTATTCTGCTGTCAAAGCAAAGTTTTGTGCTTGATCCATAGACCAAATGCTTAGCATGGCTAATTGGTCATGAATTTTAAATGATGGAGGGCCAAGCCAGCAAATCGTGCAGCAAGAGAAAAATAATCAAGAAGAAGAATAAGAAGAAGAAGAATAAATCATTTGTTACGAATACAATTGGTTTTGTTTTGGAATCATAGAATCCTAATCCTAGTTAGATTAGTTTTCTTTTAATATTAGGTTTAGATTAGTTTTCCTAGAAGTAGTTATCCTATTCCTAATGGAATTAGTTTTCTTATCATAATTAGGTTAAGCACCAGCCTATACAAAAGCGTTTATGCTTTGGATTAAAGACATATAATATAAATTTTCCTTTCCATCTCTTTGAAGAGCTTGATATAAAGAATTGATTATGAGTTGTTTGCTATTGTTCTTCTCTTGTTGAACAAGAACAACAATTTAATTCGATGCGAACGATATCACGGCTCATTCGATGCTAAATTCCAAACACTAGAACATACAAACATCATACAAATAATATAAATTTTAGGTTAGCAATGTAGAGTTCAAAAGCAAAAAGGGACACAAACCATGAATAGGTTGTAGAAGAGATATTTACAAACAAATCAGAAATATATGTATTCACAAGTCAGCATGTACTTCACAGTTAATTAAAATCAATTGGGTTGATTTCAAAAAGTTTATGCCATATGGTTCTATCCACAGATACATACCTTAGTCAGATTAAAAGCAATCATTTCTCCTCACCATCCAAAATTATATTCATTTCTGAAATAAAATGTTCTGTAATATTTTTATACATAAATCAGAAGCTCATTGCTAAGATTGTGATATGATATTGAGAAGGTGTTAATGCTCCCAAAATTGATTCTAAAATCTCCCAAATCACCCCTAAAATTCCAGCCCCAAATAAGTCTTAAATTCATGCAATTTTCCACCCAAATCCAACACTAATTCATCAACAACAAATATAAATGAATATGTAGCAAGAAAAACCAACCTCAAGCATAAAGGATTCCTCCACCAACTTGAGGGTGAACCAAGGATAAAGGAAATTCCACCACCAAGGTTCTTCCACCACCAAATTCCTTCTTGCAAATGGAAATTTGGATAAAGGAAAATAAACATTCACATGAGCCACAAAAGCATCATGGAATTGAAAGAAAAAGCACAAAGCTTCTCTAAATTTTCATTTCATCAAAAAGTCCTTTACAATAAGTTTGGATTGCCTTTTATAGGCATGATACAAACCATGGTTAAAGTCTAACTAACCCTAGTTAACTTAAACACCACTTAAATTAAATAAAAGAAAACATAAAAGAGACAAATTACATAAGTTTCCTAAATCTAATTACAATGCATAATTTAAATACAAATATATTTTAAATATCATAATTTGCATGTTTGTATCTTCATATAATTTTTCCTTGATTGAATTGACCTTGATTCGAATTTCTCGATTTAAGCATTCGATCCGAATTAATTATTCGAATTCGATCCGAAGAGTTGTTGGCATTCGAATCCGTGTTGGAGGTCATTCGAAACTCAAAATATCAAGAAAGTTGCTTTGGAGAAGTTCTGGAAGCGAAAACATGCAAAATAGCTTGAAAATGCAAAAGGATCCAAAATTGGGCAGAATCCAGGTGCCGCGTCACCATGCCGCGGCATGCTGCGCACGCGGGTGCGTGCGCAGGCAGGTGTGCGTGAGTGCACGCTTGCGTGCACAGCAAGGCAGCATGCGCGCACGCAGGTCAGAAGCGCAGTGCTGCGACGCCAGGCAGGGGGAATTTTCGCACAGCCCGTTTTCACTCGTTTCTTATTCGAATTGAGTCCTGTTTCTTTCATTGGCTTCGTATGAATCCATTTGATGAATTCATGCTCCTTGATGTTCCATTTTTGATTGTTGCCGAGCTCGAGCATGATTCGAAGGCTTTGGCAGAAATTATGCAAGATGGTTCGGAATTCCTTTCGAATGCTTTGATCAAACCCGAAGAAGCTTGTTTTTTCTGTTTTGATGGCTTGGAAAGGCTTGTATTGGCTTGAGAGATAATCTGGAGGCATCAAGGCCTGAATCGATGATGACATTTCTGAAATCACACTTGAATTCGGATTTGGATACATATCAGATTGTTTCTCAAAATTTCGTGAAGTAGAGACACCAGTACATTCTCTATGTTATTTATAATTGGCAATGTCCAGATAAAAGAATATACAGAACTTTAAACAGAGAACCAACGGATGTCATTTGCGCTTAAGTCGCACATATGTTTATCAATTAGCTTATTGATGCAATGAAGAAACAAGGAAAGCAGAGACAACTGATTAATTAAGAAAGGTTCTCAGTCATCCTTTACCATTTATCAGTTTCCATCCACAATGTACACTGATCCTAAATCAAGGAAAGCAGAAACAACTGAAAAAAAAAAGGAAAAGAAAAGCCAATAATTCTAACTGGCCCAGTTTGTTGCTAAGAGATAACCTGGATTAGTGTTTTTTTTTTTTTTTTTTTTTTTGGGTACGTAACCAGGATTAGTGTTGCAAAAGGTAAAACATATATATCTGTTGGCATTCGTATAGGACTGTACCATCAAGCTATTTAATTCACAAAATCCATTCTTTCAAACAGAAAATGTAAATACTGGAGCTCTACTCCCAACAAACTCATTAAGAAATCCTGAACTTGTGTTACACAAAACTAGTTTCATTCAATAAGCCAATAAGCAGCAGCGGTCAGCAAGTCAAGAAATGAGATTATTGCATTCCACAAGCATAATTGTTTCGGCACCTTAGTAATGCTATTTCAGCTAGTTTTCATACGGATTTATTTGATTGGCTATCTATATTTTAGAAAGCAAACCACCAACAAAGTTCCTAAGAAATTACAGACAGGCAGCACCTTTGAAATAGCACCTTTGAAATACTTTATAAAAGGATTTAAAGACTACTCAAGGTACACAAGACACTTCATTATGGAGGAAATTTTTATTATGAATCAAATAAACAGCTTTATATGGGAATTCCACATTTAGAACACAACATGCTAGTATTTAAATAATGAAACACAATATCAAATGGTGATATAATCTTCAAAACTGGACACTTCATATTTCAACTTATTCCGACTTAGAGAACCACTGGTTTCATAAACTAATAACTAAACATCTTTTAGCATCAAATAAGACCTAGAATAGAATACTTCCATCACCAGGGACGGTCAAAGCAATCTGTTGAGAGGCTAAGTTAAAACAGCAAAAACTAATTATAAAAAAACAAACAAAATAGAGCACCATATCAGCCAAACACTTAGTAATTTGATTATTTTGACAGAGTATCCATATAGAACAACCCTTTACTGATGCAACTCTATATTCTAAGTAAGGAAGATGCTAATGGCTCCAAAAAAAAAAAAGCTTTAATCATTAACCAACCCAATAGCAGGAAAACACAGTATCCATGAACATGTACTCATAAATCATAAAAGTAAAAACCTCATTAAAAAACGAGTATTCTAAATCCACAATATCAAGTTCTAACCCAGGATATAGTATGATGAAAATCTACCATCTAAAAGCATGCAATGCTTGATCCTCAAGTACACACACAGGTAAATAAGAATACATTAAATAGCACAAATCCACCCAGTTGTTACCACTCTAAATATAAAGACGATAATAACAATGACAGATAAATGAAAATTTGCACAAAAATAAAAACAAATAGTTTTTATTCGGGAACTTACACTCTCAGCCTCATGCCCAGATCCTGCAAAAATGTACAATATGACTTGCGTAGGTAGGTTTCCTTCTTCAGATCAATTCCATCTCTTCTTGATGGAGAACTTTCTTCTATTTCTTTCCTCAAAAGATACCAACGAGCACCACTTTCCTCAGGCTTTTCTTGAGAACTTCTACTCGATGGACCACTCTCAGATGCCCCATGATGTGAAGATTCCCCAGGTAACACCCCTGCCATATGTATCCTCCAAAACAAAGGATAGCCCAATGTCGTATCAGTTCATCACCTACACTGCTCAGAAAAACAATTAACAAAAAGAAGTCAGCATTATACACAATTAACTAACAAAAATATACATCAACAACCAAGAAGATTATTTTAATCGTGTAATTTTATATATCTATAGGACACAACTATCACACTGAAAGTTTAGCTTAAAATAACATAATGCCATCTTTGTAAGTAAAACAACTAATTAGGATTTGTAACACAAACATCTTTGTAGCAAAATACAGCCCACAACTACTGATTAAAATCCTTCTCACATTGTTAACTGAATTAAGATCCTAACACAAAAAGACCGAGAATTTGAACACCTACACCGAGAGAAAATATTACAGAAGTCAATAGTGACAAAATGTCTGTACAATTAAACCCAACACTGACATTGACCAACAAATCTTACACACAAAACAGGTTTTTCCCCTATACTAACAACCTTAAGGGTTCAAATCCTTCACATTCCCAAAAAAAAGCCACCGTTTCAACCCCAAAATTCACTTCCATAAAACACCTGTGCCCTAATTTCCCTCCCCGAGTTCAAAACTTAAATCTATCAAATTTTCCGTCTTTTATTCAAGCAAAATTTAAAACTTCCAATTTAAATCTCCCAATCACGCTTACTAACACTTTCCACATAACAATACTATTTTTAAGAGTATTTCACAAGAACGATAAGAAATAAATAAATAAATTACAAAAATAAATAAATAAATAAAAAGCGATTAAGTTTATTTAGAGCTTACATCCAGAAGCTGTGAAGAGGAAACAGCAGGAGATTGAGAGAGACTGTTTATGCTACGTGGCGCGATGTTTGGGGGAAATAACGGCGAAAAGAGAAAGAAAAGCGTAGAAAGAGGGAGAGGGAGAGGAGGTGGAGGTGGAGGGAACGTACGGCTACGGGGGCGGCCAAGACGGAGAGAGAGTCTCTGAAGAGTGGGAAAATCCCTTCAGGGCTTTTTTCGCAAAGAGAGAGAGAGTCGATCGTTACTCAAGAGAGAGAAGAGAGAGATTGTGGATGATATGATAACCTTGCAAAGAAACGATGTCGTTTTGGAATCCAACTGAGATTTTTTGTTTTTAATATTTTTCAAATTTTGTTTCAATTTTGAAAAAAAATATTGTATCACTTTATCTGTTGTGTTTTTTTTTTTTTTTTTTTTTTGGTAATTCTGTTGTGTTATTTAACATATAAATTATTTTTTTCTACTCCAATGTTGGTGCAAAACAGTTCCAGGAAAAAGAAATTAATTAATATAGCCAATTTTCGTAATTAGAAAATAAAAAAATCTACAAAATTTTCACTTTCACGATTCCATCCAAACTTTTGCATGTGATGAGACACACAAACTATGTCAATACACATAAAAAACAAATAATCATGAAATTCAAATTAATTATTTGTGATCATAACACATAACATGCATAGAATTCGTGAAGGCAAAATGACAAAAATACCCTTGGTATACAAAGAAAACCAAAAGCAATTGATGCATATTACATACAAAATATGCATCAGATATCTTCGACGAATGGAAATAGATTTTGTAGCTACCCCCGCCACAGATCATTATGCGCTACGAAAAAAATATTATAAATCATAAATAAAACATACCTGCGACGGTGATCTCTACAGTAAAGATTGCTGCTATCGAATTTAAAATTTCTTTATGTGCAAAAACTGTGAATAGAATTTACTATGATAGTAAATTGAAAACATTAAATATGTATGTAAAAATCTCAGACTGTTCATGTATAAAACATACTACTCATAAAGTGTGTATTAAAGTATAATACACACATAAATATATGAGAACTAATTAAAAGCATGCGCGCCAGACATGTTATCTGCTGCCGAGCCATATCCCCAAAAACTGACAACTGTCTCGCTTATGCTCAATCTTCTCTACTCACCGACTTGCAACAAGGAAACAAAAAAGGAAGGGTGAGTGAAAAAATCACTCAGCAAGCGTTTCTTATCTCAAACACAAGTAGGTCTTATAAAATTTTATTTAACTGTTTTCTTATTTCATTATTATCTTTACTTTCTGAAGTGACTTGAAAGAGAAAATAAGATTTTTTATTTCTCTCAATTTCTTACAACCAGTATATACAAAGAATTTATAATACAATTGAGCTAGAAACTAGAAAGTAAATAAGGAAGAAAATAAGAAGACTAATTAGCTCTAAACTAGGTAATAAAAGATATACAATAATTATATACAATAATTATACAATCTCTAATCTAGGAAAGGAAGAGAATTTTAAGGGAATAAAATCTCAACAAAGTGCATATGTTTTCTGTATTGTTCTTTGCTTTATTCTGCTTTGATTCTCATGAGATATTATACATGACATAAAATATAGATGCTGATGTCATATGTATGCTAAAAGCCATAAAATTTGCCCTTGGGCCGGATTTTTTGAAAACTCTTTCTTTTTTGAAATCTCTTTCTGATATAAAAACTGTAATTCGAAGATCCTGAATATATATATATAATATGTACTGAAAATTGAATCAGAAAGTACTGTATTTGAAAATATTTGTTATGTTAGTCAGACTGATGAATACAGGAATTCGGCACCCTGGCTGTGTGAGCTCAAATCCTACTGAATTTGCTAATGCATAATCAGCACTCTCTCTAACGAACTTGGTCAATGACCATATCCTCTCTAGTAAACGTTGATTTCCCTCTTTAGCGGGTGTACGAACTCACGGGTGCCCATCTCATATCTACCCCTAATTGATGTCTGAAACATCGTATAATTATATTTTAAAATTATGTTATTGGATCCTTAGATCCGTTTTCTAAAAACATCTGATATGGCATGTCGTGATCTATGTTGATAATCATACATGATATGTTGTTGTATATTCTTATTATTGAGTTTTGTGTGCTTAGAAATGGCTTAGAGTAGCTTAACTTTGCTTAAATATTCATTTTCTGCTTTTCTGAAAGTGCACAGGCATGTGTTTTTAAGTGCACGGGTGTGGGTTTCTAAGCACACGAGCATGTGTAAAGGCACATGGGACTATGTGCTCGTCGTGTCCTTGGGCATGCTAACTTCTGGAATCATTTAACAAACTTTAGCTGGTTACACGGGCGTGTGGTGCGAACACACGAACATGCATACAATGCACGGGCATGTAGCTGCCTTACAACACTCTCGTGTCTTGCTTACACAGGCATGTAGAATTGGGATTAGACACACGGGCATGTGCACGTCGACTGCACGGACATGTGTCTGGATTTTCATACACACATGAATGTCATGCAAGGCCATGCTCATACAAAAATGAGGCCACACAGCATGCATCCTCGGGTACACAATCATGTGTTCAACTCAAATTCTGTAAATTACGTTTGGAAACCTAGAAATCCCACACAAATCTCTTCCAAATTTAACCCAATCAACAATACACATTCAAGACTGTTGTTAGCATGCATATATCATCACAAACTCATCTCAATCACACCACATATCATAAATAAAACACATAACACATGTATACAAAGATATACATATATAATCATGAAATTTGCCACTCAATCATCCAATAAATCATCATCTCAAAGTTCAAGCATGCTAATAAAACTTCATACAAGCACACAATAATTCTCAAAAGCTCAAAACAGCAAAACATGCTCTGAACATAGTGAAAGAGGTAAGGAAACACTTATCTCTTGCCATAGAAGTTGGATCTCTCTCTCTCTAGGAGCTTCTGAATCTCTAATCTAGAACTGAGCTACTGGGAGATCCCCTTCTACCATTATAGGGTTCACTGGAGCTGAGGGAAGAAGAAGGAGAAAATGAAATAAGCTGGGAAAAGTTGGGAACTGTGCAAACTGCTAAATAAAAGGAATATGGCTGACTAACTCGACACACGGTCATGTGCTAAATGGAAATCTCAATTTCCACTCTCTTTCGCGTCATACATTGTAGCGACCCCTGCCCCAGGTCACTATGCGCTACGAAAATATACTGTAAATAACAAATAAAATATACCTGTGACGAGAATCTCTACAGTAAAAAGACTGTTGTTGCTGCTGAATTAAAATTTTATTTATAAAAGAAAGTTGTAAATATAATTTACTGTGATAGTAAATTAAAAATACTGAGATATATGCATAAAAACCCCATGTTGCTCATGTATAGAACATACTACTCATGTAGTGTATACTAAAGTAGAATACACACATATATACATGAGAAATAAGTAAAAGCATGCGAGCCAAATATGTTATCTACTGCCGCTGAGCCATATCCCCAAAATCTCACAGTTGTCTCGCTCCAGTTTAGCCCTCTTTACTCACTAACCTACAAAAAGAAAATAAGAAAGAATGAGTGCAAGTGTTTCCTAACTCAAACACTCGCAGGTCCTACACATAACTGACTACGTGACTCGTCACATAGAAATTCTGCTTTACTGTTTTCTTATTTCTGATTTTCTTTATATTCTGAAGTGCATCTGTTTTCTGTATTATTCTTTGTCTTATTATGTTTTGTTTCTCATGAGATATTGTACATGACATGAAATATATATGCTGATGTCATGTGTATGCTGAAAACCTATAAAACTTGCCTTTAGGCCTGATTTTTCGAAAAACTTTCTTTTTTGAAAACTCTTTCGATAATAAAAACTGTGATCCAAAGATCCTGAGTATATACATATAGTATAAGCTGAAAACTGTATTAGAAAGTACTGTATCTGAAAATAGCTATTATATTGGTAAGACTGATGAATATAGGGATTCGGCACCCTAGCCGTGTAAGCTCAAATCCTATTGAATCTACTGATGCACAACTAGCACTCTCTCTAACGAGTTTGGTCAATGATCATGTCTTCTCTAGCGAATGTTGATTTCCCTCCTTAGCGGGTGTGTGAACTCACAGGTGCCCCCTCATATCCACCCCTAACTAATGTATGAAATATCATATATTTATACTTTGAAATCATACTGTTGGATCCTTAGATCCAGTCTAAAATCATCTGATATGGCATGTCATGCCCAATACTGATAATCATGTATGATATATTGTTTTATCATCTTATTATTGAGTTCTGTGTGCTTAGAATTGGGTTAGAGTGGCTTAGCTTTTCTTTTAATTTCTTTTTCTATTTTTCTTAAGGTGCACGGGCATGTGTCTCTATATGCACGGGGCGTGCGTCAAGGTACACGAGACCGTGTGCTACTCGTGTCCTTGGGCGTGCTAGCTTTTAGAATTATTTTAACAAAACTTGGCAGGCCACACGGGCTTGTGGTGCAAATACACGGGCGTGCATAGGCTGGGAACATGGGCGTGTATCGTACTGTACGGGTGTGTAACTACCTCACAACACTCACGTGTCTTACCTACACGGGTGTGTAGAATTGGGAATAGACACACAGGCGTGTGCACTCGGGTATACGGACGTGTGTCTGGATTTTCATATACACACGGGTAACATGCAAGACCGTGTTCCATACAGAATTGAGGCCACACGGGCCTACATCCTCAGGTATACGGGCGTGTGCTCAACCCAAATTTTGTAGAAAACGTATGGAAACCCAAAAATTCCACTTCAAACACATCCACACTTCAATTCAACAACAATACACACTCAATATTGTTGTTAGCATGCATAAATCATCATATCATCATCTCAATCACGTCATATATCATGAATAAAACATATAACACATGTATACAGAATATACACATATAAATCATGGAAATGGCCACTCAATGATCCAATAATTCATCACCTCTAACTCAAACATGTTGATAACTGTAGCATCCCAGGATTAGAAAAGCCCTTAGGGGTAGAGTTTGGGGGTTAGATGTGAGATTTAAAAATAGATTGGGAGTTTAAAAGAGTTTAGGGGTGAGATAGTAAGTTTTCAGAGCCTATGTGGTTTTCGCATGATTCTCTTTGAAAGGTTTCAATCATACGTAGCGTGAGAAATGAACTTTATTCATTTTCCCTTGGGCACTCCCGTGCATTGTGCCCTGCACGCCCTTGCAGGTGAGTAGAAGAGAGAGAGACGGGAGATTTAAGTGTTCTCACCCAACTTTTCCCTATTTTTCAACCAAGTTTCTCTTGTTTCAGTTGTTCCCAGCCTTAGAGCAGATCTTCAGCATCCAACAGCTCTCAATTCAGCTAGAGAAGGAAGAGAATAGATAGAGTTGAGATTTCCAACAGTCATGGCAAGAGGTAAGCGTTTTTTTACTTCTTCCTTGAGTTTCCCAACATGTATGTGATGATATGTGTTGTGTGTTTTGTTCCCAGCATGCTTATGAGTATATGAATGAGTTTAAATGTTGACATGTGATGAAATGATGCATGAGATGATGATTTCCACCCATGAACCATGCTTGCTTATGCTTGTGTGTGTGTTTATATGAGAGAACGGGTTGATTTGATGGTGGATGAAGTTGTAGTTGATGATAGATGAAATTGATGCTCGATATATGCATATTGAAGTGCTGGGAATGTTTATTGTTGATTAATTTGAGTTGGTTGATGTTTGGATAGTTTCCTGTAAATTCAAGGTGAGTGTTATCGATGCAGAGCAAGACAGAGGCCCGTGTGCCTTTGCTTTTGCAGGGACACGCCTGTGTGCAAGAAGTGTGCATGGCTTGGTTTGTAGACGCACACCCATGTGTCCTGAGGGGCACGACCGTGTGCCAGTTCTTTCAGAGATAATGCACAGATTTTCCAGAAGCGAGCACGACTGACTGCACGGCCAACGCACCACCCCGTGCGTTTGTGAACACGCTCATGTGCCTTTTCCATGCATGCCCGTGTGTGTCTCTTGCACGCCTGTGTGTTTTGCCCACACACCTGTGCGCCAGCATATTTTTCCAAAAAAGTAGTAAAATGAACTTTAAAGCATGGGAAACCAATTTAAAGGCTAAATAGCATCAGATAATGACATAATCAGATAATAAAGGCTGTATAAGCATTACATAGCATGACATGCAGCATGAGAAAGAATCAAGGAATCCAATTTCAGTAGTATTCAGTCTTCAGAACCCGATGTATGGGTTAGATTTTTGGGTGAACTCGAGGAGGCATCTGTGGGATTTCAGCCTTCTGACACTAGTCAGATTGTCTAACATTTTATATTTAGTTTGCTAGCCCTTAGTTAGACTGTTCAGCCCACATGGCCAAGATGCGAATCCCTGTGTTCATCAGTCTGATCAGTACAGCAGGTATCTTCGGATACATAGATATTCAGATGTATGCATATTCAGTTTCCAGTGCGTTCAGTATAACATTACTCATATTTCATGTCGTGAATAAATAACGAAATCCAGATAACAGAATAAGCGATAAACAGTTCCAGCAAGTGACTAGATGAATGTTAGGGCCAAAGTCAAGTATGTTTGCTATGGTGTGTTTGTTTGCTTGGGTTGACGGAAGTAAGGATCGATACTGGATGATCTTTATCACTCATCCATTTCCTTCTTCTTTCCTTTTCAGGTGTGTGCGCTACTGGCGAGGAGTGGGTGGACCGAGGCTGACGGAAAGGGCCCCACCTCAGTTTTCAGTTTGTAAATTTCAATTTTGGCCTGTTGGGCTTTGTGTTATACATTTTGTATGTACTCATTGTATAGATATTATACAGAAACAGTTATATATTTATGAGAAGGCCATTTTGGGCCCATTGTATATTTCAGTTTTCGCTTCCGCATATGTATTTAGATGTATAGCAGTAGATTCCTTTTCGTATGATTCCCGTCACGTGTACCCAATTTTCAGTATATTAAATAAAGGAAAAGATATATTCAGCAATAGGGGTATGCGTGGTGACGGGTCCTACAATAACATTTCAAACAAGCACACAATGGTTCTTCACAACTCAAAACAATAAAACATGCTATAAATACAGTGAGAGAGGTAAGGAAACACTTACCTTTCGTCATAGAAATTGGACCTCTCTCTCTAGAAGCTTCTGGATCTCTAATTTGCAACTGAGCTGCTGGGGGATCTCTCTCAATCACCCTAAGGTTCATTAGAGCTGAGGGACAAAGAAGGAGAAGCAAATGAAATAAGCTGGGAACTGCGCGACTGGAAAAATAAAACGTATTTATGGCTAAAAGGCAAGACACACGGTCGCGTGTGCAATGGAAAATCTCAATTTCCACCCACCTTCGCGCATACACGGAATATTCTCCCAGAATTTTCATGTACAAGCCACAAAAGACCTTTAAAAGACTCTTATACCCCTGAACCCTCTTAAAACTCTTTTCTATCAAGAAAATCTCTCTTTTACCCTTGGATTCAGAACCTAAAAAGACAGTTCTACCCTCAGACTATTACATACATGGAATATTCTCCCAGAATATTCATGTACAAGCCACAAAAGGCTTCTAAAAGACTGTTTTACCCTTGAACCCTCTCAAAACTCTTTCTTATCAAGGAACCCTCTCAAAACTCTTTCTTATCAAGGAACCCTCTCAAAACTCTTTCTTATCAAAGAAATCTCTCTTTTATCCTGGATTTAGAACCTAAAAAGATAGTTCTACCCTCGGGCTATTACAAATTTTTCTCGATTTTGGGTATGGTTTTTGTAACTTTCGGTTTTAAAAAATGAAAAGAAAGATATTTAGAATACTTTCATTATAGATTTAGTTCAAATTTAATGTTTTCTCGAATAGATTTAGGGTGTTTTAATATAGGAAAAAAAATTAAATTTTTAATGTTGTTTATGTTGAATTAATAACTAATTTTAGATTGCATTTGCGTTTTATTAATTTGTAAATTACAATTAAATGATTATAAGAATTATTTGGTGTAGAAAAATTGTGATTTTACATTTGATGGTATACAATGTAAGTGTTAAATTTTATTCTTTAAGTTTTTCAGATTATATGATTCAATAAAAGAATTATGTTATACTATTTAAATTACATATTTCACGGCTCATATTATACAATTTCGGATTTTGGATTTTCAAATTTTTGATTCATTGACCTTTTACCCTATATATATATTTCACATTAATTTTAAATTTAACCACGAACATATCTTTCATTCCAAAACCTAAAAGAAAATAACCACGTATCAACATTCGCCTTATATATATGTTAAAATTTAAATTACACTAATAAATATATCAACATTTATTTCATATAAATATGTTTATTAAACTTCTCGTGTTTCTTATTTATGTCACTAAGGCTTCAATCATTCTAAATATAACCGCAAATTAAATTTTTTATTCAAATTAAACATAAACAACTTAGTTTAGGAACTTTTTCTGTGTGAATAAATTGTGTTGTCAGAATTTTGATATTATAAGTATCAACAAAAATTCAAAGAGAAATATAATAGACAATTTTATATAGAAAGAAGGAAGTTGTTAAGGGCAAATTTGGTATTTTACTATATTTTATGGTCATTTTTGCTTAACCTCATGACTAGAAGGCCCCCACAATGTTGAAAATTTGTTGAAATCACTCCAAAAACTTCTTTTGAACTAATATAAAATTTTAAAAATTTTAAAATTTTAAAATTTAAATTTTGCATCACCATGTGTTTACCATGCATAGTGAGCCAAAATCATGCGTATTTGCTCTAAACACAAGTACCACACTTTCATCAACTGCATTTTTCAATTTCGTTTCTCCAAATTCCTCCAACTTGTTTTTTAGATTTCATTTTATATGATTTTACCTCTAAATTGTCTCAAATAGCCACAAATCACCTCAAAAACACCCTAAATCACATCTAAAAACCCCAAAATGTATAAAGAAAATTGACTATTAAGTTGATCACGCGTTTTTTTGTTGACTACACGTAGTTGTCTTGTGTACACGATTTGTTCACATGCGAGGCTCCAATTAATAGTCTACCACACCGAAAATTTAAATAGATTCGTAAAAATAAATTTTTTTATATTTTCGTTTTTTAAATTTAAAAATTGGCTAAATTAATTAATTTCCCTTCATAAAAAGTATAGCTTTTCTCAATTAGTTTATAATTAATAAATTATTATTACTTTGTAAATTAACTTCTTTTTTTTTTTTTTTATCATCATAATATGAATTCAAACATGACAACTAAGGTTGGATTCAAGTCAAATTGAACTTAAACTTTAAGGTAATTCGAATTTGACTCAGCTCTACTGAGTCAAGCCTGAGCTGAGGCGTGGGCTCGTCGAGCTTGACTCATCAAACATGTTAAATAATCAAAACAGTGATATTTTAATATGTACTGATTAAAGTGATATTGTTTTAGTCTATTTAAATTGAATTTTTTCAGTTTCACAAACCAAACTCTTGTAGACTCAATCTCGCTCTTTAAATTTGAATTTGAATGAACCAGTTTAGTTATAATATAGATTTCAATCATATGCTCTGAGCTTTCTAGCTCTTTTTTTTTTTTTTTTTTTTGTCAACAATACTTCTTGCTCTAATAATTGACAACATCATTTTAATTATTATTTGATATAATTTGAATTAAATTATAAACTAAATTTAAACTAATTTGAGTCATTTGTATAACTTATAAGTTGAATTAGACCAAACTCACTCTAGTTCAAATTTAAACAATCATGATACTAAAATATAAACATTATATTACAAACTATTAAAATTATAATATAAATATTTTTAGATATATGAAATGAATATGTAATTTTTTAAATAAGATAGAAAAATAATTTATTTATCTTTTTTTCAGTTTTTAAAAAGTCAATTTGCATGGCACTCTCTAATGCTTTTCGATAATTTTTCTAACGAAACTCATCATTGGCATGAATGAGATGGAGTTAGACTTTCTAGATTCAAACTGAGTTTAAATTAATCCACAATTGAGTTTAATTCAGTATGAATCTACTATTAATCATAGTTTTTCATCTCTTAGGGGTCTGTCAACGTATTGTACCTCCACAAGATTTGATGAAATTTTATTTGAACCCCTTTGGGTAACAGAGAAATAAAAATATGTGTTCCTTTATTTATTAATTCTTTGAGTGTTCCCTAAAAATTGAAATAATGAAAAATAATTAAATTAAATTAATTATATTTGTTTGAAATAATATACAAAAATAAATAAAAATTACTGGACATGTTTGAGTGTGAATAAAAGGATAAAACAAATCAAAGTTGTTATTTTCATTTCTTTCAAAATTTAGCCCATCACACCCTCCAATATTCTCCTTTCAAGCTCAAGCCTGAGGGCTAAATCCAAATTAAATTGGCTCAAACTTGGGAGCCAATTCAATTCTATATAATTTGATTCAATTATTCAAATTTATTTAAATTGAATTCAAACTGAAAGAGTTAACTTATTTTTTTAAACCAAACCAAACTCTTAACTCAAGTTAAAAAGAGTTTGGTTTGATCTAACTTACAAACCAAACTTTGGGAGTAATAGAAGAACAAAATGTCACATTTAGAGTGGACTAGAGTCAAATCTGAATAAGGTCAAACTCAACTTAAATCCAAAATGATTAGTTTGAAATCCAGCTCAAATTGCTTAAACTGGCTAGCAATAACACTAGAAAAGAAGAATGGTTTCTGATGCTAATGACGCCGATGGGGTTGGTCTCCAATCAAGCTCAAGATTGACAAGCTGAAATATGGGGTGCTTAAACTCAATTCATTCAAACTAAACATCAATCCCAAATCATGGTGAATCAGATCAAATCCATCCCTACTCTTGTGAAGTTAGCAATGAGCAATGAACACTCATATTGGGTCCTAAAGTTCAAAATTTCAAAACCTCCGGACTGAAAGTGATAATGCATGGAGTCAGAAGAATGCTTGATCTAATTAATATATAAATAATCAAAATGATAGTAGGAAGTTCTATACAGTAAATGTAATCCATAGAATCAAATTAATCACCAGAAACAAACGAACACCTAATAACACAGAAAATTTTGACGAGGCTATCATTTTTATTATTAACAAGGCAAAATATTTGACTTACCCAGAAGAAGAAAAAACTCTCTTTCTTTTTAGACATGATTTATTAATCAAATTCTGCAGGACTTGTGATGGATGCTTGAAGGTTGAGGTCCCCCTTGTGTGAAATTGAGAGTTTGAGACCTTGACACCATTGTCACCATTGTTGGTGTTTCATAGCTTGTGGTTTCATCTCCTCTGCCGCTGCCCATGGAAAATGTCTGTGTGTTGTCTCCTCTGGTTGTTGCTCTTTGCCATGAATGTGAGCTCAATCCAGAGAGAATATATGCCCTCCCAGTTCGTTCATACAGTTCCATGTTTGCCATTCTCTCCCGGATCTCCCTCAGCTCAGTCTCCAGCCAGTTGCAGAGCCCATCTCCGGCTTGGGCTGAGGCTGAAGCTAAGAGGATTGATCTTCGTTCATTCAGAAGTGCCTGTGCGCCCTCTAACTCTCCCATTTCGGCCATTCTTTGTGCATCTGCAATTGTTTCTGCAACAAGCAAGCGGCTTCTCTGTCTGTCAACCTCCAGACTCACCTCCTTGTCTGCAGTAGACAAAATTTTTGGTCTTCGAATTTCGACTCTCTCACCTTTCACTTCATGGATCTCCGTTGAAGTTGAGTCTTTGTGCGCGCACAAGACACCCAATAATGGTGTGCTCTCTAAACTTTTGGAAGAAGACTCTGGAATGCAGATGTACACCAGGAATTCCTTCTCCTCATCTGCGTATAACTCTCCAATTTCTATTATAGCTTGTTGCCCTTCCATCAAAATGTCACTCTTGTATTTACCAGAGGGTACTGATTCAATTCTCACCCCAGGTGAAATTGAACTGATTTTGAGTTGAACATCCTGAGCCACAACACTTAGAAGACCACCAATACACCTAGCAAAAGCATCTTGTAAAATGCCAATGCTTTCAATGAAGGAAAATGTGCCACCTGATGCATCAGCTATGCTGTGCATTGCCGTGGAATCATGCTCTAAGCCAAACCCGAATGTGTGGACTGGGATGGTTGCTTGTTGAGATTCACCTCCAGGTTCAGAGTTCTGAGGACAAATCAGTGAGGGCAACAGGTTCAGATATTCCACTCCATAGCTGGATGTGTTGTTCCTCAAACAGTTGTTATGCCTGCGGACATTATACGTGTCCTGACCATCGGATAGGAGAATAATACTTGCAACTGGGTTGCGCTCACGACGATCCTCAAGAACGCGGATCCCTTTCCTGAGGCCCTCCACAATGTTGGTCCCACCATTAGAGGTAAGAGAATTGATAGCACGAGTAGCATCCTCACGACCACAATCAGTCATCCTTTGAAGTGGGAAAATTCTTCGAGCTACTGAAGAGAAAACCACAATAGATAACCGATCTGCAGGACCTAAGTTCTGTACAATGAAGTGAACAGCACGCTTGAGAAGGGTAAGCTTGCTAGACATGCTGGCACTAACATCAAGCACTGTGACAAGGTCAATGGGGGCTCGATCAAGATGATTAGCACCACTAAGAAGAGATGGTGCACGGATGTGAATAAGAACTGCAAACTTGGCAGGGGAATCAGTGGCCGAGACAGCAGGATACTCGGGAAAGGCCTTGACAGTCAGTGCTTGTGCAGGGGAGGGTGAGGTGGCTGGGCCAATGGAGTTGACCAGGAGCGGTTCATCATCAGCAAAATGGTCAAGATCAGATGCAAGCTGTACAGAATTGGCAGTACTGTGAGGATTCACCCGGGCCCGGCTGCCATGACCATGACGTCTATTATTATCTATGACATGCGCAGGGGCATTGAAGGGGATGTCTTTCCATTCACAGCGGCAAATAGGACAGACACGATTGCCATACTGAACATTGCTTGTAATGCAATTGAAGTGAAAAGAATGGGAACATTCAGCTGTGAAGATGGCTAATCCTTGTCCTGTTCTCAAACTTCCCAAGCAGATGGCACAAGTTTTCTGCAAAATGTTCACTTATTTAGTTTTATACCATGTTAACTTCTGTCAAAAATTATAAACGAACATCTAGTCTGTAAGTTTTATAGTCATTAGCCGTTATTCTTTTGGTTGGTCATTTTCAAAGAGTCCATGTTCATATTTTATAAAGCGAAAACATCTGGAAAAGGGATACATGTGGATTTAAACAGTAAGTAAGAAGCATTGCAACCTCAAGTACATGCTTAATTAAATAGTGACCATGCCGATACATGCAATGATCCAAACCAAAGATTGGTCAATCACAATGGACCTGACCGCCACAACTTAGCAGTCAGTTTGCAAGCACAGTATAGCAATGGGAAAGATTCATCACACCTAATGTAATAAATGTCCACAGTTTGAATGATAACAGTTAAAGAAAACCATGCTGTGGACTCCATATGTAACAGTTAATATAATTTCAGTCACTTGTAACATTAATAATGTAATGATGCCCCAACAACTATTTATCCAACAATGTAGCGAAAGATTCCCCAGCAATTAGTTTTTATGACAGTACATAAGTTGATGGTACGCCACAGGAAAATTTTTTTTACTAACCAACTTTCTACTTGTTTTACAGTTCAACCAATCTAAAGACTAAATCACCAAAACTTCACTGCCTATCAAGTGTTGAATTTGATAGTATCAGCTATATTTGCAACCAAGAGTCCGAGAATAATAAATGACAAGAAATTTGGAATGCATACTAGAAAAAGCAAATGACCCAGACAAATCTGGCCTTCAACAACGTAAGATAGGTATGACCCAGACCAACCACTTCAATTTCCTTGATAAAAAAATGGAAAGTTAATGACCATTACATATAACCAAGTCAAACCACTCCACCAGACTAAAACTAACACATATATAGAAAAAGAAAGCCAAATTTTTCACGTCTCCTGATAAAAACCCACAAAAGAACATGTTCACCTACCAAATTAATGCCAGTCGGAGAACTTAATAAGAAGAATTCAATATGAACAGGTCAACCTCCCCTTCTATCTTAATTATCGCAACAGCCAAACAAACAATTAACAAATACAACTTCATTTCATAACTTCTATTTCATGCTATTTATTACACATTAGTAAGAAACAAAATGATACAAGCTAAAACAAATTCGCTAAACTTAATCTTACACAAAATTAACCCATTTTAATTAGGCCTAATTTGAAATTAAAAACAAATAGAAAAAACAAACCCCTTTAATCAATTATCAAGATAAATTTTAATGCCTTCTGATGTCAAATTCAAGCCCACAGGATCTTACTTTGCACCAAGACAAATCAATTCAATTCAGTTCAATTCAATTCTGCTCAACTACACAAAACGACGAAGCAGCACAAGTAAAACGACATTTATGCAGGCTGTTGTTGTCATTCCGGACACGATATGACGCCATGACAACAATACATGCAGACCAATGGCACTTTTAAATACCGAAATTGCAAAAGAGCAAGATCTTCACGTAATGCTAACCGGAAGCGAGAAATTCTTATCAAGTTAAAATTAAACAAACGTGACCTAACACGAAATATTAAATTCCCAATCTACCCTCACGAACAACACTAATAAAACGAAATTGTAGGGGCAATACCGTCATTAGGTGAAAAATCTCAAACGCAGGGAGAAACGCAGGCGGTTTTCATGAAATCGAAACGAAAACGAAAAACAAAAACAAGATCCGAAAACACTTCCAAAATTTGTTTAAAAAAAAATGCAAACCTTGGATGATTTATTAGAGGGTTGAAGGCTGAAGCTTCGAGAGAGACGCGAGGAGGAACCGGAACCGGAGCCGGAAAGGGAGGAATGCGGACCGTGGGAATCGGAGGAACGTGGAGAACCGGAGTGGGAGGGACGAGGCGAGCTGGAACCGGCGTGGAATGAGAGCTTGATAGAGAATGATTTCCGGAGCTTTCGCAATGTTTCCGCCATTGTCGTCTTCCGTTTCTCTTGCTGCCGTTTGTTATGTCGTTTAGTCTTTGAATTGCTTTCACAGTGCGTTTCGCATGGCCGCAATACGACGACGAAGTAGAAGAAGAATGCAGAAAAGAAGAAAGGAGAGGGCTTTTTTCTGTTTATGTTGCTATGGGTGTAATGAGGGTATTTAATTGTTCTTTTGTTTGGTTGAAGAATTAAAGTTCATAGAATTTGAATTTTTATTTTTTTATTTAAAATTTTTATAATATTTATAATTTTTCAAAAAGATGGCGTGATAATTAAAATATTTTATATTTTATTATTAGACCAAAGAATATATTCTCATCCAAAGTTTTTTTAAAAGACAAATTTTTAGTTTTTAACTTTTAAGAACTTAAATAATTACTTATTGATTAAAATCAAATGTTAAATATTAATAATTAAAAGAGTATTTTTTATTTTTTTAATAAAAAAGTTATATATAATGATATAAATTTTATAAAAATATTAAAATAACATTAAAAATTTTCAAAAATATAAAATTAAAAAAACAACCACAACTGTCATTTACGCTAGCCACTGATAATTGAATTAAAAAACTAAAAATGACCTTCTAAATCACATGATGACTAAATTTGACCACTTATATCATCAATTGTGGTCGAAAACGGAAAAAAAATGACTAATCTTAACCCCATTGGTTGTTTTCGACCATGATTGATGGTAAAAACGATCACAAAAAAAGAGAAGGTCAATCTAGTTGTCTCTACCAAATGAGTCGACCTCTTAATTTAATTATCAATAGTCATTGTCATTAGCAGTGGTAGCTGTTTTTTTATTTTTAAAATTTTTTTTTTTTGAAATTTTTATATTTATATTTAAATATCATATTATTTTTTAATATATTTAGTTTTTTATGAGTAATTTAATCATTTCATCCAAAATGTTAAAAAAAGTAGATAAAATATAGTCAAAGGGGTGGGTGTTTGGGATTTTAAAAATTAAAGAGTGGCATTTTGTCTTTTCAAAAAACCTTGGGTGGCAATAAGGTCTTAGGCCTTTACTGTTATTATTTTTCAAAAATAATAATGCCACGTAACCACTCAAAATGAATAATCATAATCCACCCTGCGTGATAGGAATTAATTGATCAATTCATGACTTCACTTAAAAATTGTATGAATTCTAAATAAAATCCACTATTTGGACGGTTATTCCCTCTTTGAAGTGATCACCCTTTTTGGGCTGATCATTTAGCAACTCTAACTTTTAAAATATATTTTAAAACATAGCATGATAAACCATATATGACACAAAATTTAAAATTTTAATATACATTGGAATACCATAAGTGGACGCAAAGCTTTTAATTTTTTTTTTTTTTATTATGAGCTTAATTATAATTAACAATATATGCCTTTTAATTCATATTAAAAATTATTTATTAAATTAATTTCATAGTAATGGGAATTAATTTTATTAAATATATTTTGGAAATTTTTTTATAATTAACTTTAACAAATTTAGTGGGTTTTCTACCATGAGACAATCTAGACAATTAATGTTTGGTTTGACTTAATTCAATTACATTTCTACCATGAGGTAAAAAAAATCATGATTTATGCTTTATAAATGATATTTATTTATATTTGGAAGGACAAATATTTCATAAATATGGATATGCTTTGGTGGGCATTCAACACATTTGAAAAAAACTATGTATTATGAACGAATAATGTTATCCTAAGGTAAATGGGATATTTTCCAACCAAAGTTTGATCAAGTGTTGTTCCAATCCTTCAAGTTTTAAAAAATCAACTTTATATTTCAATAAAAATCAATGGTTATTTTTTAAAATTAAAATAATTTATGTTATTTTATTTAAATATTATAGTATGAGTATCATTTATACCTCTCTCAATTTAATTTGTGAATTTTATCATGGAGTGTAAATGTTATTTTTAAAACTTGCTAGAGATAAATAAATATTTTTTCTATTTTATTTCATAAATTATCATATTCACTCTCATATATTTTAAAAATATAATATAATATCAATAGTTTGTAATATAATATTTAAATTCTTTATTTATTGTATTGTTCAGTTATTTGATATGTAATTGTCATTATTTTTAAAGGTCAAAAGACTTATTCCTGCCCAAGGTTTCACTCAAAAATAAATTCATATCTTTTAACTTTTGAAAACTTAAATATCCACTTTTTTATTATATTTCATCCAATTTTACTAACACTTTTTTATAAAATACTTAAAATATTCTTATTAAAAGTAAAAATTTATAATAAAATTATAAATTAATATTTAAATATAAATATATTAAAATTTTTAAAATTATGCAATTTTAAATAAATATTTAAAAATATCTAAATTCAAAAAATAAAAAAGTGGTCACTATTGTCGACGATAGTGGCTGTCGATAATTGAATCAGATGGCTAGAAACAATATAGGGGCAACCAAATATAACGATCTTGATTGGCGAAGGCGGCCAGATCTAATCACCTCCGTTAGTAATCATGACAAAAAACAATTGTTGGGGCTAAGACTAACTATTTTCAACCTCTTTTATTGGTGGGCTACCTCCTCCAACACAAGAGGCAACTGATTTGACCACCTCCACCAAATGAGGCGGTCATATCTGATCACTTTTGAAATTATGTGACTCTTGTTAGTCATTTGGTTCCATTATCGGTGGACTGTTTTTTAATTTTTTTTAAAGTCTTAAAATTTTTTATTTTTAATATTTAATAATATTTTATATTTTCAAAATTTATTTTATTAGTTTATAAATTTTATTAAAAAAAAACAAAATAACTTTTTAACCATCAAAGTTTAACTGTTGACCTTTAAATTTAACCGTTGATTTTAGTTAATAGGTGGATATTTGAGTTTTAAAAATGAAGAAGTATAAATCTATTTTTGAGTGAAACTTTAAGTGGAAATATATCATTTTGGCCATTTTTAAACTATCAATAGATATACTAAAAGTTAAAAACGTCCCAAAAGTGTTTGAATTTTAAAATTCTTTTAAAAAAAATTTCACTAACACTCTTAATACTTTCAAAAGTATGCCCAAATATACAATTAAATATTATTGACACTTCTATCTATATTTATTTAATTAAATTAATACAAATTATGGTACAAAATTTATTTAATAAAATTTTGGGATAAAGTATATTTCACTTAAAATCTTTTTTTTTGTAACAATTTTGTAAAAAAAAAATCAATAAAATTTTTTAACAGATTTAAAAGATAAGTGAAATTTTATTTTTTTTAAACTTAAAATGTAAGAATCAATTATTTCATCAAATGTTGGATGGGAAATAATTATTTGGCCGTTAACACTCGAGTAAATGTTATTTTATATAGACATATTATTATAAAGTAAATTATTAGCATTATTTCCCACATGAACCTTTCGGTTAGCGTAAAAAGGTGGACTAAGAGTGTATAATATAATCGAAACTGAGTAGTGTTTGATTCGAATTCAATTAAAATATACTTATATGAATTTAAAGTTGGAGACGAAGATAGATGATTCAAATTTAACTTGAACAATTACATTCTCCTAAATTTTTTAAATATTTTTTAAACTCCAACAATTTATATATTTATCGATTACCGTATATTTAAATTACAATTCTAAGATTTAAAATTTTTAAGGATGTGCTGATATTTTACTACCGATAAATTCATGAACTCATCAATCTAACTGGTATTTAGTTTGAATTTAAACTCAACTTTAATGCTTGAATTTGTGAGATCAAGTTCGGAAAGAGAAGTCAGATTTGCACACTCATTTGAGATTCTGGATGTGAAGAAATTGAAATCCATTACCAGATCCGCGAGATCGGAGAGGTCTCGAAGGTGCGAATTTTTGCAGATATTCTGCAGCTCGGTAGCGAAAGCTGCTGGAGATTAGAGAAAAAATAAACGAGGAGAAAAGATTGGCCATTGATTTGAGCTTGAAGCCTCAGAAACATCCACACGTGCCAAATCCAGCTCTGACTTTCCCTCCTCTTCAAATTCAAATCAACTTCAAAAAATTTCAACAGATTTTGATTGAAATCCATCAAAGAAGGGATTAGTTTTTCACACTGATCAATTACCCAAGGTCGCACGCGCGATTTAAGAAGGTATGTAGGGTTTAAGTTGCTTTTATATAATTAAGGCCAAAGGGCTTATTCCCGTCAAAAGTTTGAGGCGGGACAAAATCTCATCCATCAGATTTCAAAATCCCAATATGTGATTTTTGAAACTATTTTTCTTAATTTTTATAATAAAATAACTAAAATATTTTTTTAAAAATAAAAATTTATAATAAATTTATAATATAATTTTTAAATATAAAAAATTTAAAAAAGTAAAGCAACCACCACCGCCTGTGTCGACAGCGGTGACAGCCGATAACGGAGCTAGATGGCCTGAAACAGCCACCTAGTTCCAAGGAAGGCCTCTATGGAGGTGGCCAGACTAAAAACAAAGATCGAAAACGACCGATGGGGCTAAGATTAGCCGAATGGAAAGACTATATCTGACATCTTCTAGAACTAAGTAGTCGTTTTCAACTATCTGACTTCGTTATTGGCGGCGGCTACCACCAGCACAGGCGATGGTGGCCGCTCGACTTTTTTAAAATTTTTTAATAATTTATATTTATATAAATTTATTTTATTATTTTATAAAATTTTAATTTTAAAATAACAAAATTACACCTGAATGATTATTGTTTGTTATTATATTTAATATTAAAATGGTTTTAAGGGTAAGAGACTGAGATTTTGAAACCTGATGGGTGGGATTCCGTCCTCGCCTTAAACTATGGGTGGGAATATGCGTTGGCCTATAATTAAAGTATTTTGATGGTTGATTTTAGTTTTGGAAGGAATATGATGCTGTTTGGACCTTAAATAAAATGAATATTGATGGTTTTTTAGGTCAAAGGACTGATTCCCACTTAAGGTTTCCTTAGATGACAAAGTATCACCTAAAAAATTTTAAAAAATCAAATATTTACCTATTAATTAAAGTTAATGATTAAATTTAATAACTAATTGTTAAATTTAATTGATTAAAGATGTATTTTTGTCTTTTTAAGTAAAAAAAATTTAAAATATAATAAATAATAAAATAAAATTTATAAAAATATTTAAAATAAAAATAAATATTAAAATAACAATACAATATTTAGAAAATTAATTAAAAATTAAAAAAATTAAAAGTTAACAACAACTATAGTAGATGAAAACCTAATTAAGTGACAAAAAATAATCACTCGATTAGATTGGTAGTCAATTTGACCACCTTGATGATCGTTGATGTTATCGGTAGTGGTGGTTTTTTTTTATTTTTAATTAATTTTTACAATTTCTTATTATTTTTTATTATTTTAATATTAATGTTATTTAATTTTTTATAGAGGTATTTTGGTTGTTTATTATAAAATGTTAAAAAATTAGAAGAAAGGTGGTTATTTGGTATTTTAAAACTTTTAAGGTGGGCTTGTCAGTTAAGGAAACGTTGGGTGGGCATCGGTTAGGTGACCTTTTTTAATGAAACTGGATATGCCAATAAATCGCTACTGGTGGTATCAATTAACTCTTTGTCTTGTTATTGGAAAATTAATTTTAGATAATCAGATCGAATCATTTAAAATTTGTGTTTGATTTGGTTTGGATTAAAAAATAATTTAGTTTTACTTAGAATCTTTTTTAAAATGGCTTGATTTAGATTATAGTATGAATAAATTTAAATTGAATTAAATCATAATATATATATATATATATATATTTGTTTTTTTAAGTGGAATACATTTTACACCGAGTAAATTGAAATACATTTTACACCGAGTAAAATTATACATCTATCCTTGAATGGTAAAGATGGATTGATCAATTCATAACAAAACCCTATTCGATTAAAGAGTACAATCATGAATTGGCCAATTCATCCTTTTTACGTGAAGGTGGATACGTGCCTTTGGAGGTGGTTGGTAAACATTTTTCTTATATACCATTAGTATAAATTATATTGTATTAAACATAGAAAACATATTTTTACAATATATATATTTTTATTTTATTTATATGCAAGAAGACTTTGTTTAAAAACATATAAATTATATTAATACAAAAATGTAATAATTAAAAGAATGTAAAGTATAATTAAAAAAAATTATAATCATAGTCCAATAATAATAAATTATGTCAAACAAACACTAAATATAAAAAATAAAAAATTGAAAAAACATATTAAAAAAATCCTAACTCTCTCCATTTCAATAATTTAAATTACTTTAAGTACAAAAATTATACAGTAAAAAACAAAATAAATAATAAATAATTAAAATATTATAAATAGACGCACTAAACATTTCTACTTCTCTCTATCTCTAATTTTAATACATAAATATCACAACAAAATATAAGATAAATACTTGTTATCGAACAAAAAAAATGAAGGAAATATGTTATATTTTAATTAAAAACAAATTCAAAAAAGAATACAAAAATTGTATTACTTTTAACCAAGATTTAAAACTTTTTCATCATATATATTGATGAATATTTTATTTTATTTTATTTATTCATAATTAACAATATATTTATTATGCAGACAATAATATAAATTCATAGTTTTTGATGTATCGAGTTTGAGATAGTATTGATGTCAAAGATAATAATAATATATATATATATATATATATATATATATATATATATATATATGAAGAAATAAAATGATAATAGTGTGATTGGTAATATAGTATTTATTGATAATATTATGTTTTATTTTTACAGACTAAAATCGTAAAACACTATATCAAACAGTAATTTTTTAATTTAGTTTAATTTAATTTTTTTTTTCAAAATATTCTTTTTGATTTGATTTGAAAACTTTTTTAAAGGGTATCAAATCCATGTTTATTTATAAATAACTATAAACTAAAATCCCTTTATCATGATTTAAGTGGCTCTATATTAATAATATAAAAATATTAGAAAAATCATACATGACAAATAAAGTGGCACAAAGGAAGCTTCTTTGAAACTTCCAAAAAGGTAAAAACCAAAATATTATTATGGGTAAGGCAAGCCTTGTTGTTATTGGTACAAAGCCATGTGGGCTTTGTTTCATTGCTTTATGTTATTTTATTTATACCATCAAAGTAAGGCCTTACTCTTGTTTATTAATTGATAGAGGAGTGTCACATATGATTTATTTTTTTTTTTGAAGGTATCAACATTTTCTAAAAAAATTCAAAAATTTTGATTTTACTAAATTAATTATTTTATATTTAAGAAAAAATAAAATAAACAATTTTAATTATGTTGTTTTAAACTTTTAACGAGAATATTAAAAATTTGGTCATTTTTATAAACAAATTTAAAAATTTAATTTTTTTAATAAAAAATATAATAGTTTAATATGTCCAAATGTTATTAATTAATTATTTTTTATTATAGTTACAATTTCTCATGTGAAAAAAAAAAAAAAAACTATTGTCCCATGTCCCATAAAAACTTTTTTTTTTTCATTTATTTGATTATAATAGGTAAAAAAACATAGTTAAAAATTTATGTATCTAGAAATTAGGTCTCAAGAATTTTTCTCATCTTCTTTAATTTATTTAAATAATTAAATTTCAAATAATAAAATAGAATAAACCAACTTCCCCAATTTCTTAATCTTAAACAAAGATACAACCCACAACAAAGTTTAATAAGAGCCAAAGATGAGGAATAAAGAGAAGATTATTCAAAAAAAAGGAAAGAAAATTAATTGAAGTCGGAATAGTAAACACCGTTGAATTTGAGTTAGGTTGACTCTTATTTAGTTTGATTTAAATTTATTTAATTTGAATTTTATCTGAGTTTAAATAAAAAATTAACTTATTTTTTAAATTAAATTAAATTTAAATTAAAACGTGTTTACCTTCAATTTAATTTATAATTTAAATAAAAAAATATTAAATAATAGTCAATATAAAATTTTTTTTAGTTATCTGAAAATTTGCTCTTTTTGATTGGTGATTTACTAAGTAATAAAGCATAAATAATATATAAATAAATCACATAATATAAAAAAAAAAGTTTTATTAATTTTTGGCACAAAAAAGAGTGGAAAGAAGTAACTGGTCTGACCAAGCTCTTGTAACTTAGATTCAGATACACTATAAAATGCTTAAACATACTCCCCTTCTCTCTTTCACTCAATGAGGCACTCTTCTTCTTCTTCATCATCATCATCGTCTCTTCACATTAATTACTTGCTTTGTTAAATTTCATATTTTTATTATCTTCCATTTCTTCCTTTTTACCCTGTTTCTTCTAACTCCACTTTTACAAGTACTTCGCCGTTCATCTTATTATTAGTACTTACCCTTTTATGGATCCCGAACCCGCCACCAGACCGTCCCCAGCCTCTCGTCTGGTAACCTTTTTTCTCTTTTTGCCCTTTTTTGTGTGATTCTTTTCGTTGTTTTTTTCTTTTCGTGTCTAGTTTTTGCACATGGGAATGGGTTTTTTTTAACTGTTGAAGTTTCCGGGCTTCGCTTTTGCTTTATGGGATGTTTGAGACCGTGCGGTATTTTGTTCTTTCGTGGCTGGATTTTTTTGGGAAAATGTTAACGTACCGGGATGTGAGTCATGGTAAGGTTACCGGAATTGTCGGCTTTCGCGGAAGAGATGACTCAGATGACGGAATATGGTTTATATGCTCATGTTTTTGGTTTTAATCACATAGAATGCGTTTGATTATCAATTTAGTAATATTATTTGATGTTAATATGATGTGGGACTGTGGGTAAATGAATTATCCGGTAACAATACTGAGCTGTTACTGTATTATTGAACTGTCCAGTAACGTTACCGGCCACGCACTGTTTTGTGACCATCTTGTTTTAAAGCTTTGTGATTATGTGCACGTTTTACTTAAATGACGTGGGGAGCTTGATTAACAGTTCAGTAATCTTTTCTGTAGCTGATGTGAAAATAGTAAATATTATGGAATTGTACAGTGACGTAACTGGGCTGACACCTTTTAACCAGGGGTGGATTCGAGCCTTCTCAGGCTTGTGTCGGCAAGTTTATTTCAATCCAGTTCAAGTTTGGCTCGGTATGAGGGGCTCTGATCAAGAGTGACCACAATATCAAGTTACGTTCAGTTTGGAGTTGTATTTGAGTTAAAATCAATCAAAATGATATCATTTTGATGTATATTAATTAAAACATTATTATTTAATATATTTAAATTAAAATTTTTTAAGTTCACGAAGTTGACAACCCTTTTACCCCCAAGCTCAAGCTTGAACTAGGGCTTGACAACATAACATTTTTAGGAGCTTGAGCCGAATTTGTCTTGAGCTTATTTGATCTGCGTTGGAATTGAGCTTAAACTTGCTCGGTTTGAATCCATCCCAACTTGCACAGCCCAGTTTGCTTTATTGCTTTTGTAATTATGTGTGTGATCTAACTTTGGAATTGTATGTGGGATGTTTGCAATGTGTGAGCTTATGAATGCTTTCAGTACTGTGGTGAGATGATAGAAGTAAGAGCAGAATGTGATCATTTATCATGATTGCCATTTTAATAATAAATTTAACATTAATAAGTTGTTGGCAAATGTTATTGAATTTTCGAGCAATAAGGATCGGTATTGTTATGTTCTCTCTTCACTATAGTGTTTTTGCGTGTGTTCATAATATGAGGCTTTTATTTCACTTGCAGAAATTTTACAAGAGTACTCTACTCTTAGCATACCAGAGTTTTGGTGTGGTGTATGGAGACTTAAGCATATCACCGATATATGTTTACCAGAGCACATTTTCGGGAAAATTGAGGCTTCACGAGGAAGACGATATAATTTTCGGGGTACTTTCTTTGGTTTTCTGGACTTTGACTCTAATCGCTCTCTGCAAGTACATTATAACTGTCTTGGGAGCTGATGATAATGGTGAAGGTGCTCCCAAAAGACCTGCATGTTTATCAGCTTATTTATTCGAAGATATATATATATGTCTGCATGTTTTTGGATTCCTAAAGGGGCCTCATTCCTGCAGGTGGAACTTTTGCGCTGTATTCTTTGCTTTGTCGCCGCACAAATCTGGGCCTGTCAAGTGCTCCTCATGCAATAGCAGATGAGTCTTCTCCTTACCCTTCTGAAACACCCCTCAGAGAGACGAGGGGCAGTTTGCTTGTAAAGGAGTTCTTTGATAAACATCATAATTCACGAATTCTATTGCTATTGGTTGTGCTTCTGGGAACCAGCATGGTTATTGGGGATGGCATTCTAACTCCGTCAATGTCTGGTATTATTTCTATCCTACGTTACATTATTTTCCATGTGAAGTTATTGATTGATCATGGTACACAGCAATATGGTATGGTTCTGTTCATAGATCTGTATGATAAGTTTTAGCTACTGCATAATGTATTGGCCCCTAGAAATTTACAACTTTCTCTTGCCTGGTTGCATTTAATTTATATGTGTGTGCGCATGTGCAAGAGTGAGTGACTGAGAGAGAGTGAGGAATCTCTTGATGTGATGGGATAAATGGGTAGCATCCCTTTAATTTTTTCCTTTTTCATGTATGCAGTCCTTTCTGCAGTCAATGGCATAAAAGTAAAGGCTAAGGGACTACACGAGAGTAAGTGAAAGTAGCATTTTGTTTTCCTTTTAAAAGTGCTCACTTTTTCTAATTTTTATTCGTAGTTTATCAATTTGTTACCTCTTATAGGTTTAATATGTTCATGTGCACTGTTAAAATAGAAATTCCTATGGAATTGGTTGTTTATTAAAGTAAATCAGTTCATATAATTTCATCTAGAATGGGCGAATATTGTGAAAATATTTTGTCACTATCTACTAGTGGCTTTTTGACAATATTATTTTTATCTTGCAGATTGTACTGTATTGATCGCTTGCCTGATCTTGGTGGGGCTGTTTGCACTTCAACATTTTGGGACGCACAGGGTTGGCTTTGTTTTTGCTCCTATCTTGTTAGCATGGCTCATATGCATTAGTCTGGTTGGTTTATACAACATAATACATTGGAATCCAGGCATTATCAGAGCTCTTTCACCATATTATGTATATATATTTTTTGCAAAGGCTGGAAAAGATGGATGGAGTTCTCTTGGAGGAGTTGTTCTATGCATCACAGGTTTGTTGGTTGCATCTCTATGCCCAATGTGCAGTTCTAGTTTTATGATAAATACTGAAAATTAGTCTTCTCTCATCAGGTGCAGAGGCCATGTTTGCTGATCTTGGTCATTTTTCTCAGCTTTCTATTAGGGTGAGCCACCATCTTTATTTGTTCTAGTTTCTAAAAGTTTGAAGATGAGAAAGAATGACCCATGCATGGCATATTCTAATCGAATATTCTGTGTGAATTTTGGAATTCATACCTTCTACATGAATACTCGTACTGTCAATTTGGTAGTTCAGTGTTTTAAAGGAATTTTTTTAATTATATCTAGTTGAATAGCTTGTCTTGTATATAATTTCTTCTAGAATTAAGATTTTGGTTGGGATAATGCATTTGGTATTGTCACATGATTATTTCTGGTTTTTAGCTTTTATCTAACGATGTTTTTTTAACTTGCAGATTGCATTTACTGCCGTTCTTTACCCATCTTTAATTATTGCCTATATGGGTGAGGCTGCTTATTACTCCAAGCATACAATGGACCTTGAAAGAAGCTTCTTTAAAGCCATCCCTGGTAATTTTTTACATTATCAAGTAAATTATAAGCTTAACTTGATGTGGGTGTTAGTATAGTAAGGTTAGAATTTATTGCTCTATTTTCACTGCATATCTTACCATTGACTCATTTTTTTATGACTCAGGATGGTCATGGTGGGCCCTAGCTGTAGGCTTAGTTTTGTAAAATCTATCTTCAGCTTTGTCTGCCTAAGAATATGACGAGATTGGTCTATTTGAGTGAAACTTTGAGTTTCTTACTGTGAAAGTTTTGGTGCATGTCTTAGTTTAGTAGTCATTTTCTTTTACGGACAGGTTAACTGGAGAGACAAGTGAAGGAATTATGTCTCACAGTCCTCTAGTAGCCTTAAATGTACCACTCTTGACTTAACTCCAAGCTCTTATAATCAATAAACCTGTGTCATTAGTCTATTGATTTGGAATATTTGGGCAAAAGTGATCACTGACTTGGTTCTAATCTGGATACATGCAGCAGCATTTCCTCTGGGTATTTTCTCACGGTATTTCTTTCTCTTTTCAGAGGCTGTGTTTTGGCCAATCTTGGTCATTGCCACCCTTGCCACAGCTGTGGCAAGTCAGGCAATTATTTCTGCCACTTTCTCAATAATCAGCCAATGTAGAGCGTTGAGGTGCTTCCCTCGTGTCAAAGTAATACACACATCAAGCCAGATACATGGGCAGATCTATATACCAGAGGTGAACTGGATTTTGATGGTTCTGTGCATTGCTGTTGTTGTTGGCTTCAGAGACACAGAAATGATAGGCAATGCTTACGGTACAAACTTTGTGCTCTCTTTTACTTGCTGTTTCTCTTCTTATTTTTCCTATCTAGTCAACATTTTGGTATACTTGTTTTCTACTAGGTCTTGCGGTCATCACGGTAATGTTTGTTACCACCTGCTTAATGTTTCTTGTAATTGTTGTGGTTTGGAAGGGGAGGCTTTTGGCTGCTCTTGCTTTTGTAGTTTTATTTGGATCCTTGGAATTGCTGTACGTTGCTGCTTGCTTTGCCAAAGTCCACAATGGGGGCTGGCTTCCTCTTACGTTTTCCCTCATCGTTCTTTCCGTTATGTGTATTTGGCACTATGGGACTATAAAGAAGCACTCCTTTGAGCAACAAAACAAGGTATGCTTGAATACGATTCTAACCCTGGGAGCCCATTGCGGTATTACTCGTGTTCCTGGCATTTGCTTAATCTACTCCAATGTGGTCTCAGGGGTACCTCCAATGTTTGCCCACTTTGTCACCAACTTCCCCGCCTTCCATCAAATCCTCCTATTCGTTACTATTCAATCCCTTACAGTTCCAAAAGTTCCTGTCAGTGAGCGATTCTTGGTTACTTGCATTGGCCCGCCAGAGTTCTGTTGTTTTCAATGCATTGTCTGCTATGGTTATAAGGATGCCAGGAAGGATGCCCATGCTTTTGAGAATCAGCTACTTGAAACCATTGCTGAATTTCTGCGCACAAATGGTGATGATTGTGATGCTGAAAATTTTGGGGTGATAACTCTTATTGATTCAAGCCCGGAGGTGGATGCAGGGGGTGTAAGACAAGAGAACGGAGCTCGTACTGGGACTAACCAGAAGAGAATAAGGTCTTGCACTGTCATACGCAGTAAGAAATTGCAGGAACTTCAAGATGCAAGGGAATCTGGTCTGGCATATATGATGGGCAATACTTCTGTCTTGGCAACTGATGCATCTTCGTATGTTAAGAAGTTTGTCATCAACATTGTATACGGTTTCTTGAGAAGGAACTGCCGGCGACCAGCAACTGCGCTTGGTGTGCCGCACACATCTCTGATAGAAGTAGGAATAGCTTATCGGGTCTAGTCTCACGAAAACCAGCAAGTCGGGGCAACTGTCCGGGCTTTTAGGCTCTTTATAGGTGATCTTTGCTGAGTTAGTTATTTATTGACCGCTGCAATTGTAGGAATACGAAGAAGCGTAAAGAACTAGGAATAATGTAATTATATTCATTTCTTTCTTATATAAAGGCATTTTTTTGTACTGTCAATCACATTATTTTGCTATACCAGATCAATTTTCAGTCCAGTTGGTATCAAATTACACATCTTACACGCCCAATTTAGGCTCGGACCAGCCAAAAAAAATGAATCACACACAGATAAAATCACTTACATAGAAACCCAAGGCGGGTTTCTAAGCTTAAACGTTAGCAGAATTGTGGGGCAGCGGAGGAGAAGCAGAAAGGGCTGAGCCGGGTGGAGGAGCAGGAGCCCCGAAAAGCTGAGCATCTGTACGGACGTCTTGTCTGCCTTTTGCCCTTCCCAGGTAGTAGCAACCGAAACCGAGCAATATGCAGAATATAATGAAAGGCAGGGATATCACAACCACCATACCCATGCTGAAACAAATCTTCAAGCTTCTTCAGAAACCTGCCATAGGAAGAAAGACAGCCGAGGGAGATCCGCGAGATGGAAAGCGGAAAAATTTTTGTCGTTTATGAAGTAAAGGGGTCCGTGGAATTGTTTGTGGGGCCAATTCAGTAATGACACGTGGGGCGCTACTAGATGAAGTACATGCTCTAAAGAGAAGAATGAGCTGGCTTAAATAAATAAAGGGGAATTTATTTTATTGGTCAAAATTTAAAATACGCAAGCCAATTTTTAACCGGATCTAATCTTTTTTACAATTTAATAAAATTTTTAATAATTTTAATATCAATTTTTCCTTTCATTATCAGATTTATTTATCACTGTCCTTTATATATTTTATATAAACTCACTCCTAATCAATATATAAATACACACCATATTCTTATTCTCAAATTTTATAAAAATATGAAAACAATAAAAAAAATAGTCATCATCGACGACAGTGATAATTGAAAATTAAATTAAGAGGTCAAAAATAATATTATAGTTTGTAAAATGGTCAAATCTAGATGTTTTCATTAACAATTGTGATTAAGAATGACAAAAATGACTAACTTTGACCACACTAATTTTTTCGAATATAGTTGATGGTAGAGGTGGTCAGATCGGATCGTCTTTACCGAAAAAGAAGATGACTAGGTCTGGCCACCCCATGAACCAAGAGACAATTTTTGACCTCCTAGTTTGACCATCGGTGACCACCGTCATTGGTAGCAGTGACTGTTTTTTTTATTTTTTTATTTTATTTGTATATTTTTTAAAAAATTTTAATATTTTTTTGAAATTTTTTATATTTTTATTTAAGTATATATTATATTTTCATTTTATTTTTTTGATGAGAGTAATTTAGTTATTTTACTATAAATATTAAAAAAAGTGGATGAAAAAATAGACAATAGATGAGTGTTTGAGTTTTTTAATATTTAAAGGGTAGAATTTTATCCTTTTAAAAACTTGGCGTGGGAATAAGTCCTTTTGGCCGTTTTAATTCAAAATTTAATTTATGTTAAATTTAGGGGTGTAATATGATGTTATAAGGGTGATACGAAATTTTGTCAATATTGAGGCCTATAGATATTTTATAATAAAGGGTAGTTGATATTTTATTATATTAGGATAAACTGATATTATACTATGGGGGGTGTAGTGATATTTTAACATGTCGGGTTGTCCAAACTTTTTCATGCAGGGTATCTTGGCAAAATAGGGGTGGTTACATGAGATTTGTCACGTGGAGTGTATTGTAATTTAATTTTTTTTGTAATTTATTTTATTTATCATTTTTTGGATGAATATTAATTGTCACATTTGCCTGTTTAAATGTAGGCCCACTACTGTATATATTACTGTTACTATACCTTGTGCTCATTTATTCAAATAAGTAAGCAATTTATTTATTTACTATTATAAAAATGCTTAAGTTGATATGCATAGTAGAAATCCTACAAAAAGCTGATTGATTGGAAAACATGCAAGAGGAAGCTGAAGAACTATAAATAATAAAGTGATGGGTTTAAAAGCTCATAATGTAAATACACACACACACACACACACACACACACACACACACACACACACACACATATATATATATATATATATATAGGCTACTGCTATCAACAATATTGTCGAAGGTGATGGTCATCGACAACCTATTTAGGTGGTAAAAAAAAACTACTTAATTTATTAGACGGTCAAATCTGACTGCTTTTGTTATCAATAATGACCGAAAATGACTGCCATGAATAAGGTAGAAATAAATACAGAAAGTAAGAGCTAAGTTATAGATCCATTCGGAGGCAGCTAGATGATGCAAAGAAAAACCAAAGCTCCAGTAGAATTCTAAAACCTGCCATGGAAGGCATCTTATTTGAGCGTGAACAAGTGTGCCACTTGTCTCGTTTTTCTTATCATATAGATATACAGGATCTTGCATGATTAATAAACATACTCAAATCAACACAAAATACGACTTTTATATTTAAAAAATTCCAAGGCAAAGTGAACTATTTATCTCTTTGGAGCTTACCCGGATGCTGATCAGGAGTCACATCCCTAATGTTGCATTTTAGGTTATAAAAATTGCATAACTGTCACCTCAAAATTCCAGCACCAAAACAAGCCCCAAAATCATGCCATTTCATGCACAATTCATGCTACATTCATCTTAAAATTCTATCTACCTTAAGTCCAACCAAAGGCAAGTTCAAATCTCCAATGACCAATCTCTAAGATCATCAAACAACATCTAAAGAAAGGTAGGAAAAAGAAGATGTAAGTTCACAAGACAACTTGTAATAACTTACTTGGCAATTTGCAAGAAGTGTTTTTAAGCTTAAAGGATAAAATCCACCCACTTGAGGTTGATCCAAGCCTAAAAAATTCTTGAACAAGTATAAAAGAAGTCTCCACCAACTTGAATTCAAGACTCACCAACTTAAATCTCTATCACCAATTCTTTCTTGCAATAAGAACTGGATAAGGAAATAAAATTAAACAAAGAACCAAAAATTTCTATGTCCCAAGGAAAAATGCAAAGCTTTGGTTTTTAATTTCAATATCTGGTCTAAACTTTACAAAATGATAAAGTGGCCTTTTATAGGAAAATTACAAACCATGGTTAAAGTAACCTAACCCTCTAGTTTACAATTTTTTTACAAGATATATGAAATGACAAAATAAAGCAACATAAAAAATAATTACAACACATGGTTAAAATTAGGAAAAGGAAAATAATTTGCAAGCCCTTGCTCTTCTTGGTCCATATGAAGATCTCATTGACTTTGAATTTTAATTCAACTTGATCTTCAATTTGAGTTTCCAAATTCGATCCAAAAGGTTAATGACATTCAAATTCTTAATGAAATGTTTTAGAAATTCAAAAATATCAAGGATAATACATTAGAGGAGTTATGGATGTGAAAGCATGCAAATGCGCGTATTGTGCATAGGTGTGCGTGCTTGCTTGCACTGCAAGGCAATGCACAATGTTAGGTGTCTTACGTGCACAAGAGTGCATAACGCTGGTTCTCTTGCATGCATGGACGTGTGCATGGCTGTGCATACCAGGGCTCTTCCTTCTTCACTTATTTTTGTATAACCCCAAAAACTAGATTGACAAATAACCTAGAGGGGGGGGAGGGGGGGGGGGGGCGTGAATAGGTTAATTAAAAATTTATCAAGTTTAAAACGTTTTTCCTATTCTACCAACTCAAATATGCATATAATTCAAATTAAACACAACCAAGCAAATAAATAATATAAACACGAATTTAAAGAGAGTAAGGGAAAAGAAATGCTCAGTCGATTTATAGTGGTTCGAAGCTTCTCCACGCCTCTTACGTCCACTACTACAAGCAACCCCGCTTGAAGATTTTCTTTCCACTAACTTTAACCCAAAGTTACAATAGTTTTTTCAACAAAGGAATTTCGCCCATCACACTAGTTTTGATACAAGAGATTACGCCCTTAACTTAGTTTTAACAAGGATTACGCCCCACACTAGTTTCACCGGATTGTGCCCAAGGGTTTGTGAAACTTATATAGTAATTTGCCTCACAAGGCTGATTTACAATTTGCTCTCAAGGTTTCTCTCTAAGGGTATACAAATATGATTTTGAGAGAGAAGTTTGGAGAAGAATTAGAGAATGAAAGAGTAGAAGTTTTAGGCTTGATTCTCTAACCCTTGCATCTTCAAATCAGCTCTAATTTATAGGATTTGGAAGAATATAGCCGTTACTTGCTGATTTGAGAGCCGTTAGAGAGTTTCTGGAAAACTGCACGGGCGTGTCACTTTTCTTGCACGGTTGTGCTTCCCTTTTTCTGTATTTTCAACGGTCATTTTTGTACTAGCACGGGCGTGCGTATTTGCAACACACGGGCGTGTGTTATTTTTCTTCAAATGCTTTCAAATTCCAAAGCTTGCACGGGTACACGCACGATCAGCGCACGGGTGCATTTTGGCCTTGCACACGGGCGTGTGTTTTGGGCTACACGGCCGTGTGTTTCATCCTTCTTTGACACATGGCTGTGTCCTTCCAGCACACGGTCGTGTGTGCTTTTTCCTTGACACACGGCTGTGTGTCATTCTACACACAGGCGTGTGTTTTCAATATTTCCATGCACGAGCGTGTGTGGCCTTTAAACACGGGCATGTGTTGCTTGTGTCTTCTCTTGTGCTCAACATAGGCATGTGCGGCCTTAACATTGCAATACACGGGTGTGTGCGGCTCAATACACGGGCGTGTGTGGCTTCAAATGCTGAATACACGGCCGTGTGTGTCTTCAATTGCTCAGTGTGCATACGTGTTCCTGCAAAACAGCTTTTCGGCCCGATTTCGTCATGAACCAAGTTCATGCCAAGGGTAATTTGGTCATTTCATAAATTTTAACATATTTTTGGAATCATCAAAACACTATGGGTTCAACAATCTCCTCCTTTTTGATTGATGACAAAATATGTTAAAATTTCCAATAAAGCATATTCAATTAAAACTTTTATTATCCTTTTTGCACTCCCCCTATCTCTATGCATATAAAAGTTTTCATATTACTCCCCCTTTCTCTATTCAATTAAAAGTTTTCATCACTCCCCCTTATCTCTATGCATATATAAAAGTTTTCATTTGATTTTAACAATTGATTTTAACCCTAATTATCCCCCTTTTTGTCATAAATCAAAAAAAATTTTGACAGAGTCTCCTTTGTTTTTCAGATATTTCCCAAACATAACAAAAAAAAAAAAACATACACTCCCAAAATATCAATAATAATCACCAACATCAACAATTCACCAACATCAACAATCAAAACAATAACAAGCCATTATAACAAAAAATTCATTATCAATTAAGCATTAATAAGTCATTAAAAAAAATATTATCAATATAATGTTAAAGTCAATACAATTAAAAAATGTTCCTAAAAAAAAATTAAATGTGCAAATGATGCATAAATGAATGTATATGAAGGATGTTGTTTTTCAATCTTGAACTGGTGGAAGGGCATCATCATCATCTTGTACTGATACGGATGGAAACCAAGAATTAATAGCTTGTAACTGATTTTCTATTCCACTCACTCGGTCTTCAAGACGTCCCATTCTGTCTCTCATGCCGACTATCTCTTGGCTCATGAAGTTGAAATGCTCTAAGACTTGTCCTTGAAAAGTTTCAAATGATGCCATTAGCCTTTACATTTCAGAGAGAGATTGAGATTCCATTCCTTGATCCATTCGAGTCCTCTTCCCTCTTCTTCCACTGGATTCGACTGCATGTGATGGGGCACTTGAAGGAGCTGCAGAAGGCTCAGTCTCTCCAATAGTATCAACTAGTCTCCATCCCTCCGAACCATCTTTTTCAATTATTTTCATTCTGAACAAGACATCTGCACCAATGTAGTGAATGTCTGTGAAGGGAATGACTTGATGCTCATATTCTGATAAATCTAATTTAAGCTTTTCAACAAAAAATGATATAAGCATCCCAAAGTCTATCGGTACTCGAGGTTTATCTTTATTTTCCTGAATATCACTTAATTTTCCAATTAACCACCTAGCCATATCCATTTGAGCGAATTCCAGAGCGGCTTCCATCAATGCTAGATCTCTTACACTTACATGTCCATTAGTGTTCGTTCTAGCATTTAAAGTATAAGTAATCATCCGATGAAAAATTTTTAGGCTTGAACTCCGCATAGCCGATGCCTTGGCTTTATACGCATGATAAAAATCGATTCTAGTATAATGAATCCAGGACACCTGTGAACTACACCCTCCAGGCATATCGAGAATTCCTTCACAATTACATTCTAACCAGCTCGCTAATTCCTCCGGTTTTACAGTCAAATTTAAATTTTCTAATCGGAACTTCATAGTATAATCCAAAATCGTTCCCCTAGGATCTTTCGATAATTGTAACGAACTGTAAAACTCATAAACTAATCCTTCATAGGCATTATATCTCATCAAAAATAATTTCTCCAATTTCAAAGCTCTAACTAAAATCAATACATCCTCCAAAATCCCAATTTCTCTTAAAATTGATAAATCTAAACATCTTCCAATATAAATTGATTTTCCCAAAAGTCGATTGAAGCGTACCTTTTGCTCTTTATTCTGAAAAACAATTCCATACGACCCTTCATTCGATCTTTTGTTCGCATTCTTCATTCTTGGAGGCATTTTTGAGATTGACTTTGAAATGAAAATGATTTTGATGGATTTGATGTCAAAATCGGTATGAAAACGTATGGGAATGCAAGAGAACTTGATGAAATGATGTTAGAAACCAAATGTAGGTGAGAAATATGATGAAAAATGAGTGCTTTTTGAGAAATAATTGAGAGATTTTCGGCAAAAGGGCAGCTAGGGTTTGTGATTTCGTTGAAATGAGAAGAAAAAAGGTTGATTTGCTTATATAGCAGTGGACACACAGGCGTGTGTTTTGTGGACACACGGGCGTGTGTCTCGATCCCCAAATACACACGGTCGTGTGTTTCTTGAACACACGGGCGTGTGTGCTGTACAATGCCCAAATGAACACGGTCG
>JAJEJH010001006.1:82378-116524 GCA_026122585.1 Anacardium occidentale
GCAGAGCCCGTCAGGGGCGAGGTAAAGAGTATCATGAGCAGAGACCAGAGGAGTTTCAGATACCAGTGTATGCTCAGGCTCCAGAGTATGGTCCGGCGTCAGGGTCTAAATATCAGCCAGGCCAGAGTTCAGGGGCAGACACAGCTAGTTCTAGTGGTTCAGCGAGACTGTATCCGATTTACAGTCTGCCAGGAGCCCATCAACCACCCAGATTCACTGGTTCCCGAGATCCTGCAGTCGCAGAGGACTGGATTGAATCAGTTGAGAATGCCATGGAATTGTTTCCCATGACAGACAGAGAGAGAGTCAGATTTGCTGTGTATATGCTCCGTGGTGATGCTAGGGTTTGGTGGAACCTTGTTAAAGCATCAGTAGATGTGCGTAGTATGACTTGGGTTGACTTCAGACGGTTATTTGATGAGGAATACCGGAGCACAGATATGGTGCATGCCAAGGCTCAAGAGTTCATAGAGTTGACTCAGGGCACCAGTTCAGTAAAAAAGTATGCTTTTAGATTTAATCAGCTGGTGAGATTTGTGCCAGGCATGGCAACTTCAGAGATCACCAGGGTTCAGAAATTTGTGCACGGATTGCACCCAGCGATAGCCAGAGATGTCATGGCAGGGCAGTTTCCCCCTGAGAGATTCAGTGATGCCCTGGGTAGAGCTATGAGATCAGAAGTTTATCTTCAGAGGATGGGAGCGTTCAGTACTCCTGTAGAGAGGGCCCCAGAGAGAGCTCCTGAGAGGGGCAGTGGCAGAGACAAGGGAAAGAGACCCATGCAGTCTAAGAAATCAGAAAAAGGCAGAAAGTAGAGAACGGATCTACCACAGTACAGGAGTTGTGGTAGGAGGCATTCAGGAGAGTGCTTAGCAGGATAGGGTGTGTGCTTCAGATGTAGACAGCCTGGTCATCGGGCGTCAGAGTGCCCAGTTGTTGGCAGTCCCCCAGCCAGAGGTTTTCCTGGTCCAGCAGGTAGAGGTGCTGGAGCAGGCAGAGGTGGTCCCGGTGCACCTAGAGGTGGTGTTGGCCCTTCGGGTGGAGGTAGAGCCAGAGTCTTTACAATCAGACGGGATCAGGCGGAGGCCGCGCCGTATGCAGTTACCGATCAGTTGCTCTTCCTTAATACTCCTATTTATGTGTTGATAGATTGTGGTGCCACACACAGTTTCATTTCTAGAGAGGTAGTAGAGAGTTTAGGGTTAATCCCTAGTGTGGCAGATAGGAGTATTAGTATAGAGATGCCAGATGGTAGTATGGTTTTGAGTGACTGGATTTTGTCAGATCAGGAGATCGAGATTATGGGCAGGAAATTGAGGATAGACCTGATCATGTTAAAGTTAGCTGATTTTGACATGATCCTAGGTATGGATCTCCTGAGTGAGTATGGGGCTGAGATAGACTGTAGAAAGAAAAAAGTTAGACTGCAGTTAGACCCTGATCAGTTTATCTTCGGAGAGGGGAGAGTAGAGACCCCGCTTATCTCCTGTTTGTAGGCGAGGAGACTCTTGAGTAAGGGTTGTGTAGGGTACTTGGCTAATGTAGTTTGCAGAGATGCAGTTAGGCCAAGTATCGAGGATGTGCCTGTAGTGAGGGAGTTCCCTGATGTGTTTCCAGAGGATCTGCCAGGGTTGCCTCCTGAGAGAGAGTTGGAGTTTTGTATAGAGTTGCTCCCGGGTACGGCTCCCATCTCGAAGGCTCCGTATCGGATGGCTCCAGCCGAGTTGCAAGAATTGAAGAAACAACTGCAAGAGTTGATTGATAAGAGATTTATCAGACCGAGCTGCTCGCCATAGGGTGCTCCCATCTTGTTTGTCAAGAAGAAAGATGGTTCCCTAAGAATGTGTATAAACTACAGAGAACTGAACAAGGTCACAGTGAAGAACAAGTATCCGTTGCCCAGGATTGATGACTTGTTCGATCAGTTAAGTGGAGCTGCAGTGTTCTCCAAGATAGACTTGAGGTCTGGGTATCATCAAGTCAGAGTTGTAGAGCGAGATGTACCCAAGACAACTTTCAGGACGAGGTATGGCCACTATGAGTTTGTGGTGATGCCTTTTGGGTTGACGAATGCTCCTGCAGTATTTATGGATTTGATGAACCGAGTTTTCCAAGACTGTCTAGATAGATTCGTTGTTGTCTTTATCGACGACATCTTGGTTTACTCGAGGAGCGTAGAGGAGCATGAGGATCATCTGAGGTTTGTCCTTCAGAGATTGAGAGATCGTCAGCTTTATGCCAAGTTCAACAAATGTGAGTTCTGGTTGAGCAGTGTTGCTTTTCTCGGGCACATCGTTTCAGCAGCTGGTATTTTAGTTGATCCGAGCAAGATAGAGGTTATCTTGAGTTGGCCGAGACCAAGGACACCAAAGGAAGTTAGGAGTTTTCTTGGTTTAGCTGGTTATTACCGCAGATTCATCGAGGGTTTTTCCAACATAGCGAGGCCGTTGTCAGCTTTGACTCGCAGAGAGGTTCCTTTTGTTTGGACCGAGGTCTGTGAGGAGAGATTTCAGGAATTGAAGCAGAGATTGACTAGTGCTCCAGTGTTGGCATTACCTCAGGAGGGTGTCGACTATGAGGTCTATTCAGATGCATCCCACCAGGGGATTGGAGCAGTTTTGATGCAGCAAGGTAGGGTAATTGCCTATGCCTCTAGGCAATTAAAGGATTATGAGTTGAGATACTCTACGCACGATTTAGAGTTGGCTGCAGTAGTGTTTGCATTGAAGATCTGGAGATATTACCTGTATGGTGTCAGATGCTGCATATTTTCAGATCATCAGAGTCTCAAGTATTTCTTCACTCAGAAAGAATTGAACATGAGACAGAGAAGATGGTTAGAGCTAGTAAAAGATTATGATTGCGAGATTCGCTATCATCCAGGCAAAGCTAATGTAGTAGCTGATGCCTTGAGCAGGAGAGTAGCTCTATCCATGATTTCAGTGTAGAGTCAGTTGCAGCATGAGATTGCCAGATAGGATATTGAGATTATGACAGCTGGTTTCTCCAGGCTTTAATTAGTGTCTACGCTGTATGATGATATCAGAGTTGCTCAGACGTCAGATGTATGGGTACAGAGTATGATTCAGAGGGTTTATCAGGGCACAGCGCCAGACTTTGAGATCAGAGACGGGATTTTGAGATTCAGAGACAGAGTTTGTGTGCCAGAGGACACAGATTTGAGACAGAGAATCTTGTCAGAGGCTCACAGTACAGCTTATTCAGCGCATCCCGGTAGTACCAAGATGTACCAAGATCTCAAGAGAGGATTTTGGTGGTCTGGTATGAAGAAGGAAATCTCAGAGTTCATTGCCAGATGTTTGACTTGCCAGCAAGTCAAAGCAGAACATCAGAGACCTTCTGGGTTGCTTCAGCCATTGAGGATTCCTGAATGGAAATGGGAGAGTATCTCCATGGATTTCATTTCAGGACTTCCCAGAGTTCAACATGGATACAGTAGTATTTGGGTCATAGTGGACAGATTGACCAAGTCAGCTCACTTCTTGCCGATCAGAGAGGGTATGAGCACAGATCAGTTGGGCCGTTTGTACGTCAGGGAGGTGGTCAGATTACATGGGGTTCCCAGAGACATAGTATCAGATAGAGATTCGAGATTTTTATCTGCTTTCTGGGGTAGTCTACAGAGAGCATTGGGAACCAGACTTCACTTCAGTTCAGCTTACCACCCGCAGACAGATGGTCAGACTGAGAGAGTTAATCAGATTTTAGAGGATATGTTGAGAGCCTGTTGCATGGACTTTCAGACTAGTTGGGCTGATTTGCTACCGTTGATGGAGTTCGCCTACAACAACAGCTATCAGTCTACGATCGAGATGACACCTTTCGAAACCTTGTATGGTAGGAGGTGCAGGTTACCATTGTATTGGGATGACATTGGTGACAGAGATTCGTTAGAATCAGCAGTGGGGCCAGAGATGACTCAGCTTATGATTGAGCAGATTAGAGTTATCAGGCAGAGAATCCAACAGGCCCAGGATCGTCAGAAAAGCTATTCAGATTTGAGGCGTAGGGACATAGAGTTTGAGATTGGAAACCATGTGTTTCTACGAGTTGCTCCCTACAAACGTGTTCTGAGATTTGGCAGAAAAGGTAAATTGGCTCCGAGATTCATTGGGCCGTATCAGATTCTGGAGAGAGTGGGCAGAGTTGCTTACAGATTAGCTCTTCCAGCCAGCTTAGACAGAATCCACAGTGTGTTTCATGTCTCTCAGCTGAGAAAGTACGTGAGTGATCCATCTCACGTGTTAGAGGTTGAAGATCTAGAGTTATCAGATGATTTAAGCTACCAAGAAGTCCCAGTTCAGATTTTGGACTACAGAGTGAAGAAGCTGAGAAACAGAGAGATTCTCCTAGTTAAAGTTCTGTGGAGAAGTCAGAGAATCGAGGAAGCTACATGGGAAGTTGAAGCTGAGATGAGAGAAAGTTTCCCTGAGTTGTTTAGATAATTCCGGGGACGGAATTTTTATTAGAGGGGGAGAATTGTAATGACCCAAGGGGTAGAATTGTCATTTTAGAGAGTTTTGAGGGGTAGAAGAGCCATTTTAGAAGTCCTTTGGGGCTTAGTTAGAGTTTCTGCGCTTGTGGGGGTAGAAATGGTTATTTTCCACTACACACGACCGTGTGCCTAGGACAGACGACCGTGTGTCTGCCCTTTCAGCCGTGTATTAGTTTATTTTCTTCCAGTGCGCGCAGATTTCAGTTTTCCCAGCTCCCAGCTTATTTTCTCTTCTTCTTCCTCAGCTCCAGTGAACCCTAGAGTTCCAGAGAGAGATCCCCCAGCAGCTCAGCTTCAGATTAGAGATCCAGAGTCTTCCAGGGAGAGAGATAGAGCTTCCATGGCGCGAGGTAAGTGTTTTCCTTACCTCCTTCGCTGAGTTCAAAGCCTGTTTGGCTATTCCCAGTTTATGTGAACTTGATGTGTGCTTGATTGAGTTATTTCCAGCATGTTTGAGCTGTGAGATGATGCATGATTGATGATTGAGTGGTCTTTCATGATTTCCATGCGTATATACTGTTTCCAGATTATATATATGTGCTTCATGTATGAGTTATGGCGTGTTGAGATGATGATATGATGTTTATGGGCATGTTAGTAGCAGTAAAGTTTGTGTATGTTTGATGATTTGGAGTGTGGAAGTGCTGGTGTGGGAATTTCTGGATTTCCAGACGCCATCTGCAGTTTCTGGGTCAAGCACACGACCGTGTGTCCCGGAGGCACGCCCGTGCGTCCTCTTTTCTGCATGGGACACGACCGTGCATGCTGCCCGTGTACGTCTGAAAACCCAGACACACGCCCGTGTGCCCGAGTGACACACGCCTGTGTGCTTTCTCCCCAATTCCACACGCCCGTGTTGCTGAACACGGGAAGAAGAAGAGGAAGGCAGACACACGCCCGTGTGCCCGAGTACACACGCCTGTGTGCCTTGCCCAGTTTGCATGAAAATATTCTAGAACCGCACACGCCCAGCAGCACGAGGGGCACACGGTCCCGTGTGCCTTGACACACGCCCGTGCGTCCCAGATCACACGCCCGTGCACTTCAGAAATCAACAGTAATTAATTTTAAAAGAGAATTAAGCCACTCTAAGCCAGTTTTAAGCACACAGAACTCAGAATTAATATCAGAAAATCAGCATTTCATGCATGATTATCAGCATTAGCACGGCATGCCATATCAGATATTTTCAGACTGGATCCAAGGATCCAGAAATATGATTTTCAGATATACATATATGATTTTTTTCATATATCAGATAGAGGTGGATACGAGGGGGCACCTGTGAGTTCGCACACCCGTTAGAGAGGGAAACCAGCGTCCACCAGAGGACATGGTCACTGACCAAGCTCATCAGAGAGTGCTGGTTATGCATCAGTAGATTCATTAGGACCTTGAACTCACACGGCCAGGGTGCCGAATCCCTGTATTCATCAGTCTGGCCAGCATAGCAGATATTTTTAGATATTTCAGAGATTTTCAGTACTTTCTGATACAGATTTCAGATATACTATACGTATATATTCAGGATCTTCGGATCACAGTTTTATTATCAGAAAGAGTTTTCAGAAAAGACAGTTTTTCAGAAAAACAAGCCTGAGGGCAAGTTTTTACAGTTTTCAGCATACATGACATCAGCATATACATTTCATTGTCATGTACAACATCTCATGAGAAACAGATGAGAAACAGAACAGTAACAGAACAGAAATATAACAGAATTCAGTAAGAAAACTGTCTAGCAAAACCTCCTACGTGACGAGTCACGTAGTCAGTGAATTGTTTGACCTGCGAGCGTAGTGTTTGGAAACGCTTGCTGAGTGACTTTGTCACTCACTCCTTTCCCTGTTTCCTTTTGCAGGTCAGTAGTTCGAGGCTGAGCTGGAGCGAGACCGCTGCGAGATTTTGGGGATGTGGGTCGGCAGCAGCAGATAGCATGTTGGCTCGCATGCTTTAGTTTTCTCATGTATATGTGTGTATTACATATTAGTATACACTGTATGACAGTTTATTTTTATACATGAGTGGCCTGGGATTTTCACGCTTACATTTCAGTATATTTGAATACTGAATTATGTTTCAGTTCATTTTATTAATAAATTTTTTTTGTAGCAGCAGTTCTTTTCTGTAGAGATCCCCGTCTCAGGTATATTTTATTATTATATGAACAATATTTTTCCGCAGCGCACAGTAACTGGGGCGGGGGTCGCTGCAGATTGTGAATTGTATACTACATGATTGATGATAGACATAAGTCATCTTGGAAGTGTCCATGGAACCTTTGAAGTGGTCTATGAAAGTGTATAAGTGATGGGCTTTCACCCATCACCGTGTGCATCCGCCTATCATTTATGAGGATCTGTGGACAGTTTCTAGGTTGGTTAAAAAAAATTGTTTTGCACGTTATTTATTTTGATATTTATTCTACCCTGTCTTATTAATTATTGATGTTAAACATCCTCATGTTTGGAATAATGTACCCTTTCTCTTGGTTATGTAATTTATTTTTTTTTGTTATTTATTTTATTTATCATTTTTTGGATGAATATTAATTGTCACATTTGCCTGTTTAAATGTAAGACCCAATACTGTACATATTATTGTTACTATACCTTGTGCTCATTTATTCAAATAAGTAAGCAATTTATTTATTTACTATTAAAAAAATGCTTAAGTTGATATGCATAGTAGAAATCCTACAAAAAAGCTGACTGATTGGAAAACATGCAAGTGGAAGCTGAAGAACTATAAATAATAAAGTGATAGGTTTAAAATGTAAATACACACACACACACACACACACACACACACACACACACACACACACACATATATATAGGCTACTGCTATCAACAATATTGTCGAAGGTGATGGTCATCGACAACCTATTTAGGTGGTCAAAAAAAGCTACTTAATTTATTAGACGGTCAAATATGGCTGCTTCTGTTATCAATAATGACCGAAAATGACTGCCATGAATGAGGTAGAAATAGATGCAGAAAGTAAGAGCTAAGTTATACATCCATTCGTAGGTAGCTAGATGATGCAAAGAAAAACCAAAGCTCTAGTAGAATTCTAAAACCTTCCATGGAAGACATCCTATTTGAGCGTGAACAAGTGTGCCACTTGTCTCGTTTTTCTCATCATATAGATATATAGGATCTTGCATGATTAATAAACATACTCAAATTAACACAAAATACGACTTTTATATTTAAAAAATTCCAAGGCAAAGTGAACTATTTATCTCTTTGGAGCTTACCCGGATGCTGATCAGGAGTCATATCCCTAATGTTGCATTTTTGGTGATAAAAATTGCATAACTGTCACCTCAAAATTTCAGCACCAAAACAAGCCCCAAAATCATGCCATTTCATACATAATTCATGCTACATTCATCCTAAAATTCTATCTACCTTAAGTCCAAGCAAAGGCAAGTTCAAATCTCCAATGACCAACCTCTAAGATCATCAAACAACATCTAAAGAAAGGTAGGAAAAATAAGATGTAAGTTCACAAGACAATTTGTAATAACTTACTTGGCAATTTGCAAGAAGTGTACTTAAGCTTAAAGGATAAAATTGTAACATCCCAGGGTTAGTTTGGTCTTTTAGGCTTCTGATCTGGGGTCAGATAGAGAATTTTGAGAACTCTAGGGTTGTGAGAACGTTTTGCACATGGATCCGATTGGGAGGATTTGCATGTGAGCACGGGAAAATGGCATTTTTGTAATTTTCTCAGGATGCACGACCGTGCATGAGAGGTGCACGCCCGTGCATGCACATAGTTTCAGCTACCTTGGTTTTAAGTCGCGCTTATCCGTTTTCAAAATCATTTTCACCCAAAGTTTTCTTTTCAATTTCAGAGAACCTCAACCCTAAGAGTGAAGAACAGCTTCCAGGACCGTCCAATCCAGCTTGAGCCTTTGTTTTTCTTGAGAGAGAAAGCATGTCAAGAGGTAGGTGCTTCTTACCTCTTTCCCTTGCGTTTTGAGTATGTTTTGATGCATGTGTTGGTTGAGATGAGTTCGATTCCAGCATGCTTATGATGCTTTATTGCATAGATGATGATTTGAGATGATTATGTTGATGATTGATGCTTATTCACATGTGATGTATATGTGTTTATATATGTTTTGTGATGGATTGGATGATATGTTTGGGAATTAAAGTTGTTGAAAGGGATATTATGCTTATATGAAGTGTTTTGCATGTGAGATATGTTTATTATGCATTTGAATTGAGATTTGGCTGGGAATCGAGTTGATTCCAAGGGGTTATGCAAGTGCAGAACAGGACACACTCCCGTGCACTCGAGGCGCACGCCCGTGCACACTGCATTATCTGCATGGTCACGACCGTGTTCACATAGCCATGCGTGCCCTAAATTGCAGGGTCACGACCGTGCATAGTTCATGCACGCCTGTGCACCAAGAGAAAATGAGAAAAATTACATGAAAATCTAGAGTCGTGCACAACCACATGCACGACATGCTCACGGTCCCATGTATGTTCATACACGCCCGTGCACACGACACGTGCACCCGTGTGTCAGACATAAATGAGAAATTAAGCTTAAAAATGAGAATGTGCACAGTAATTCATATCCAAGTGATAGAAAATAGTAAAATGAGCTCAAATAAGAATACATGATGCATCATACATACAACATAGCACGACATGCCATATAGAGTTTTCAGAAATAGATCCAAGGATTCGAATTCATGTTTTCAGTTGAAAAACATAGATTCCAGGGGTGAATACGAGGGGCCACTTGTGAGTTTCAGCACACCTATTGCACCAAGAGCTATATGCTCATTACTAGCCCTATGTATTGACATGTGCCAGGTTGCTCAGCTAGTAGATTTAGGTTTCCTGATCCCAGGATCAGATGCAGTATAGCGTGAGGTGCTCAGTTCAGTTCAGTTCAGTACAGGCCAAGGCCTGAGGCATCACGTGGCCTATACAGTTTATGGTGCGTGTTTGTATAGGAAACTCACATGGCCAGGGTGTCGAATCCCTGTATTCATCAGTCTGTGCAGCATAATTTTCAGCATAACATGTACCCTAAGGTACACAGTTTTCAGTACAGCTTTCAGATAAAGCTTTCATGAGATTTTCAGATATGGGATCCCAAGATCCAGCAGTATAGTTTTCAATGAACAATTTTCAGAAAACTATTTTCAGTATACAGGCCCAGGCCTAGTTATGTTGTTTCAGCATACTGCATAGCATGTCATTATTATATAACATACCAGCATATCATTCAGAGAATGATAAGATAGTAAGAAACAGTAAATGAGCAAAATATGAAACACCGTGTAAAAGACACGAACAACAGAATATCAGAACATGAAAAGCCACGTAATGACACGTGAACTTCAGAAAATAGTAATAGAACAGTAAAGATAATGATTATCAGAAAGAGAGATTAGTGAGTCGAGTTCGACTGCTCAGATTACTCTTCATTCTAGGTTGTTTACGTATACTTATATACATATTTTACGACCCGACATGAGGTAGTATCCGGTCAGTGAAGATGTGGATGGCAGTATGAGTCTGTTCTGTATAAGATGGCGTGAGAAATCCTTCGAGAAGGATTGGTTTAGGGTCAGAGATAGGAAGTGCTTACTGGGTGAATTTATCTCTCACTCTCTACTTTCCTTTCTTTTGCAGGTAAGTGTTGGGGGCTGGGAGGAGGAGTTGGCTACTATCTGGGATCAGTTTGTATTTATTTTTGTAGCATGCTTCGGTTTGCATGTTTGTTCAGTTTTCTTTGAATGTAACTGCACATGTTTTTATTACACACGTTCTGCGAATATTTTAATATAATCAAGTTTTATTTGGGCATGTATATGTGTATGTATACATTTTTACCACAGGTTTTTCCGTTGCGATATATTCGTTCAGTTTAGGCATTTCGATTGGGTATTATTGACCTTATTTTCTTTATTTATTTATTATTATATTACGTAAAGTAGTGAACAGTAATACCCCTCTGAGGTGTCCTACAAAAATCCACCCACTTGAGGTTGATCCAAGCCTAAAAGATTCTTGAACAAGCTTAAAAGAAGTCTTCACCAACTTGAATTCAAGACTCACCAACTTGAATCTCTACCGTCAATTCTTTCTTACAACAAGAATTGGATAAGGAAATAAAATGAAACAGAAAACCAAAAATTTCTATGTCCTAAGGGAAGACATAAAGCTTTGGTTTTTAATTTCAATGTTTGGTCTAAACTTTACAAAATGATAAAGTGGCCTTTTATAGGAAAATTACAAACCATGGTTAAAGTAACCTAACCCTCTAGTTTACAATTTTTTTACAAGATATATGAAATGATAAAATAAAGCAACATAAAAAATAATTACAACACATGGTTAAAATTAGGAAAAGGAAAATAATTTGCAAGCCCTTGTTCTTCTTGGTCCATATGAAGATCTCATTGACTTTGAATTTTAATTCAACTTGATCTTCAATTTGAGTTTCCAAATTTGATCCAAAAGGTTGATGACATTCAAATTCTTAATGAAATGTTTTAGAAATTCAAAAATATCAAGGATAATACATTAGAGGAGTTGTGGATGTGAAAGCATGCAAATGCGCTTATTGTGCACAAGTGTGCGTGCTTGCTTGCACCACAAGGCAATGCACAATGTTAGGTGTCTTACGTGCACGAGAGTGCACAACGCTGGTTCTCTTGCATGCATGGGCGTGTGCATGGCTGTGCATACCAGGGCTCTTCCTTCTTCACTTATTTTCGGTATGATTCTTATTTGATTCAACTTTTATTTTTTCCATTGGCTTTGTATAAAACTTTTTGATAAATAGGGATATTTTAGGCTGCCATGAGTTATAATAGTCTGAGGTTAGAATTGTCTTTTTAGGCTAAAAATTTGGGTTAGAAATGAGATTTTATAATAAAAATATAAAATTTGTAAGGTATCAGGGGTAGAATAGTCATTTTGAGACTAGTTATGACTTGTGCATGAGTTTCCTTAGGAGACTGTTTCATGCAAGGTACGAGAGAAGGGAAATTTGTGGATTTCCTTTGATACACACCTGTGTGTCGGGTGTGAGGTGCTATAAATGTTAAGTTTTTTTGATTTTTACTCAACTTATTGCATCCAACTTTCTTTCTCTCTTCTTTTCTAGTGAACCTTAGATCAGAAAACGTCCAACCAGTAGCCACAGTCCAAGATAGGGAACTAGAAACAACTAGAGGGACAGATCTAGAAGCTATGACAAGAAGTAAGTATTTCCTTACCTCTTTTATTTCATTTCATAGCTTGTTTTCTTGGTTTGAGTTTCCCTTAACTGTTTGTTGCATGTTAAAGATGTATTTTAGTATGTTTTGATGATCAAATGATGTCTTGAATGATGATTAATAAATTGTTATGGAATGTTTTATTATTTATGTGCTTGGGTGCGTATTAGTGAGAAATATGAGATATTTGGCATAATTCTGATGAATAGATGAAATGAGTGCTTATTGGCTGATGTATTTAGTATATAAATGTTTGATTGAGTGTTGATTATGATTTGAGTTGAGATTTATTGGGATTTCTAGGTTTTCGGATACTATTTGTAGAAATCGAGTAGAACACATGACTGTGTGTCTATGGGTATATGCCCGTGTGACCTCATTTCTGCAAGAGCATGGCCTTCCATGACACTCGTATGCTCATGAAAACTCAAACACACACTCATGTAGTCGTTGTACATGCCCGTGTGCTTTATCCCAAATTCACACGCCCATGTAAGCAAGACACGCGAGTGTTATTTATACTACTACACACCCGTGTAAATTGTAGTGACCCCTGCCTCAGGCCTACTATGCACTGTAAAATATATATATATATATATATATATATATATATATATATTATAATAATAATCAAAATGTGCCTGTGACGGAGATCCCCAAAAGGGAAAAATGACAATTAACTACTACTCAAAATACTTGAAAATCTATATATAGAAGCGTAAAACATTTATACGACAATAAAATAAGTCATAATAGCTTTTCTGAAAATCCCAGACTACTCATGTATAAAATCATATTTTTCATACAGTGCATACTACAATATAATACACACAAACATAAATACATGAGATGTGAATTATCAGAGCATATGAGCCGAATCATAAAACTAGCTGTCGAGCCATGTCCCTAAAACCTCACAGCTGTATCGCCATATCTCAGTCCCCAACTCACTGACCTGTAAAAGAGAAAGGAAAGGAAAGGGGTGAGTGACAAAATCACTCGGTAAGCATTTCCTATCTCTTACACAGACAGGTCATCGAGCAAAAGCTGATTATAGATCAGACCTCGAGCTCTCAGCTTACTGTTTTTTTATTCATTCTTATTGTACTTGCTTTACAATAGCTTATCTCATTCTTTTTCTTATCTCTTATCTCTTTACTTTCTTTAATCATTACATTCTCAGAGTTTCCATCTGTTTTATGCTTTGTACTTTGCTTTTATCTCATATGTTTCTCATGAATGCTATACATGACATGATATGCATGCTCTGATGTCATGTAAATCTCATTTATCATAAAACTTACCCCTCGGACTGATTTTCTGAAAACTCATTTTGATAAAAATCTCTGATCGAAAATCCTCATATATATACATATAGTACATCTGAAAACAGTATCAAAAGTACTGTATCTGAAAAATATCTCTACTGTACTGGTCAGACTGATAAACACAGAGATTCGACACCTTGGTCGTGTGAGCTCAAACCTATAAGAAAACTACTTGTGCACGACCATGTCCTCTCTAGCGGATCATGATTTCCCTCTCTAGCGAGCGTGTAAACTCACAAGTGCCCCCTCGTATCTACCCCTAACTAATATCTGGAACATCGTATATATATACCTTTAAAACATCTCTTGCATCCTTAGATCCCTTTTCTGAAAACATCTCATGTGTGGCATGCCATGCTCAATGCTAGATAATCATGCATGATATGTTGTTATCTCATATTATTCTTCTGTTTCTCAAGCTTGGATTTCACTTAGAGTTGCTTAGGGTAGCTTATCTTTACTTTAAAATACTCTTTTCTATCTTTCTTAAGCCGCACGGACGTGTGTGTCAATACGCACGGGCGTGTGTCAATGCACACAGGACCGTGACCTTCTTGTGCTCTTGGGCGTGCAAGGTTCTAGAATATTATCACAAATTCATGAAACTTTGGCTGACCACACGGGCGTGTGGTGCAAATACACAGGCGTGTATCACACTGCACGAGCGTGTAGCTGCCTTAACACTATCCCGTGTCTTGCCTACACGGGCATGTATATTTGGGACTAGACACACGGGTGTGTGCACTCGGGTACAAGGAGTGTGTGTAGATTTTCATACGTACACGGGTAACATGCAAGACCGTGTCTCATGTAGATTTGAGGCCACATGGGCGTGTCCCCTCAGGTATACGATCGTGTGCTCAACCCAAAAACTACAGATACATTTGAAAACCCAGAAAATTCCATTCAAACACATCCAAATCTCATTCATTTCTCAATCAAACATAAACACAACCTATTCTCATGCCAATAACCATTCTCAAGTCATACGTTTCTCATTTATCATAACAAATCTCAGGCATTTCATATCAAAAGTATACCCAAGCAACATTCACAGCATACATTGCATAATGAGTTCATCAATCATCATGCATTTCATCATATCATCATCAAATCATGCTGGAAGGCATGCTCATCACACAACAACCATCCCATAAGCTTAAAAATAAGAAAAGCTTGCTAGAAACCTGTAGCATCCTAGATCCGGAAGCCCTTAGGGGTAGAATTTTGAGGTTAGAATCGAGATTCAGAAATAGATTGGGAGTCTGGATAAGTTCAGGGGTGAGTTGGTAAGTTTTCGAAGCCATGCGACTTCCGTTGGAATCCTTTCGGAAGGATTCGAGTAGGCGAGCGAGCGGGAAATAAGTGATGCTTATTTTCCCTGATGCACACCCGTGCATCCTTGGTGCACGCCCGTGCGTGGCATAGTATTTAAGTGAGAACCGAGAGAATTGTCATTTCTTTACTCACCCGTTTGCATTTCAGCTATATTCTCTCTTTTATTTCAGTGCCTCTCGTTCCTAGAGAGGAGATTCAGCAGCCATTAGCTCCCGATCAAGCTAGAGATTAGAGTTGAAGCTTGTTTTCCGAGTTATGGAGAGAGGTAAGTGTTCTCTTACCTTTTCCTGGAGTTTCCCGGCATGTTTTGTGCTTCTTGATGCCATGGATGTGTTCCTTGCATGTGGATGATTGTTTGAGATAATTATATGGCCTTGCATGTTGATTTGGATGACAAATTTCCACCCTTGAAGCATGCATGTGTGTATGTATGGCCTTAGAAAGAGAAATGAGATGTTTCCATGGTAGATTCCATGTTTGATGATGCATGTTGCATGTGAAGCTTGAATGGTGATGTTTGAAGTGTTGGGAATGTATATTTGAAGTGTGATTGCAATTGGATGTGTTTTGATTGGCCGTTGTGTGCATTTTCCGAGCGGTGCTTTGTTGAAGAACCAGACGCACGACCGTGCGCAAGTATGGCACGGCCGTGAGCCTGTGTTTCTCCAGATGTACGCCCGTGTTCACGACCCGTGCACGACCAGGAAATGCACATGTACGCCCGTGTGTCTGCATACGCACGCCCGTGCATAGGCATTTTCAGTGAAGATGAATAGAAAATTCCAGTAGCTTGCACGACCAGACGCACGACCAGCGCACGGTCCCGTGCGTCAGGGTGCACGCCCGTGCATGTTTCATGCACGCCCGTGCATCAGCAGAATTTCAGAAAAATGATTATTAAATGAGAAATTAAGCATGCAAATTCAGAATAAAGGTTAATTGGCTTCAGATAAGCATCAGATGAGCATGTAATCAGTTAATAAACTGCATGTGCATATCATGACATGACATGTAGTTTCAGAGAGGATCAGGAGATCTGAATTCAGCAGTATTCAGAACCTGATGTACGGGTAAGAGTATAGGGTGAATACGAGGGGGCATCTGTGGAAATCAACCTTCTGACACCAGTCAGAACACTCAGCAGTATTTCAGATTCAGTTCCTGACACCAGTCAGATGATCAGTAGTATTTCAGTATTACCATCTGACACCAGTCAGATTGGGCAGCAGTGATTATTCAGCAGCTTTCTAGCCAGTAGCTAGAATGGTTAACCCACATGGCCAGGATGCCGAATCCCTGTATTACCCAGTCTGATCAGCACAACAGGTACCCGAGGGTACAGAGAGAGGTATTCAGATGCATGCATACAGTTTTCAGTTAGCATGACATGACATACACATCATGACATGCATACATATGATATTAATAAATGAATGAGATCTAGATGAGCAGTTTCCAGATTCCAGCAAGCGCATAGATGTATGATTAGGGTCGAGGCCCAGGTATGTGTTTGTTTATATGATTGTTTGTGCTTGCTTGGGTATTGAGGGAAGTAAGGAGTGCTTACTGGGTGATCTTTATCACTCATCCCCTTCCTTCTTCCAGTTTTGCAGGTGTTCGTGCTGGGTTCGAGGAGTGGTTGGATCGAGGCTGACGGAGAGGACACGCACGCACATCTCGATCTCAGTTTTGTATCAGTTTTGGACTTGTGTGGTCATATGTACTTTTGTATGTATCCAGATGTACCGAAACAATGTATGTATTTGTGTAAAGGCCTGTAGGCCCATTGTACAGAACAATTTATATATGTTAATGATGTATATTCAGAAAAGCTTTTGCGTGTGTGAAATTGTATAGTTTCAGGCAGTGATTTATTTTCGTAGGATTCCCGTCGCGGGTACCCAAAATTTCAGGTTATTAATAAAAGACCCCCATCAGTTTTCAACACGGCAGGGGTACTCGTGGCGGCGGGTCCTACAAAACCTAAGTGAAAAGGTAAAAAAATACTTACCTATAGCCATGACGTTCGGATCTCTCTCTCTAGCTGCTCTTGGATCTTTAATCAGAACAATGACTGCTGGCTGGACGAATTCTTATCTAGGGTTCACTGGAAAAGGAGACGAGAAAAGCTGAAGGGAAAAACTGCGGGAAAAATACGAGAAAAAAACTTATATGCGCATCTCTCACCTGGCACACAGGCGTGTGCCCCTCAAAAATCTAAACTCTCTCTCTCCTCGCACCATACATGAAATATTCTTCCTAGAATATCCATATATAAGCCACGAAAGGCTTCTAAAAGATTTTTCTATCCTTGAATCCTCTCGGAACCCTTTTCTAACTGGAAATCTCTCTTTTACCCTTTATCTCAGAGCCTAAAATGACAATTCTACCCCTGAGCTATTATATAAATAGGGGATACGACTTTGTGCCTTAAATGCACGCACATGTGTCCACACCACATACCCGTGTGGTCAGCACAAGTTTCATAAATTCATTCCAAAAGGTTGCACGATCGAGAACATGGCTAGCACATGACCCCGTGTATCTTCCTACAAGCTCGTGTGTTTAGTAGTACACGTCTGTGTATCTTAAGAAATGTACAGAAACAGTTCTAAAGCATATTCAAGTCATTCTAAGCCATTCCTAAGCATATAGAACTCCATAAAAATAAGATATAAATAACATATCATGCATGATTAACAATATAGAGCACGACATGCTATATCAGAGTTTTCAAAAATGGATCCAAGGATCCTATAACATATTTTTAAAATATAGATATATGATGTTTGAGACATCAGTTAGAGGCGAATACGAAAAGACACCTATGAGTTCGCATACTCGCTAGAGAGGAAAACCAGTGTCCGTTAGAGAGGACATAGTCTTTGACTAAGCTCTCTAGAGAGAGTGTTGGTTGTGCACGAGTAGATTTATTATAGGATTAAGCTCACACGACGAGGGTATCGAATTCTTGTATTCATCAGTTTGGCTAGCATAACAGATGTTTTCAGATACAATTTTTTTGATTCAATTTTCAACATATACTATATTTATATATTTAGGATCTTCGGATCATAGTTTTTATTCTAGACAGAGTTTTCAAAAAACTAGGCCCAAGGTTAAGTTATATGACTTTTTAGCATACACATGATATTAGCATACATACTTCATGTCATGTACAGTATTCCATGAGAAACAAAATAAATAAAAACAAAGAACTAATGAAATCTCTAAAATACAGAATAGAAAGTAGTAAAACAGAAAATAATGAGAAAAGATATACAACCAGCTAAAGTTTGAAACCTGCTAGTGTTAAAGATAGGAAATGTCTATTGAGTGATTTTATCACTCACCTCTTTCCTTATTTTTCTCTTTTACAGGTCAGTAAGCTTGGATTGAGTAGGAGCGGGATAACTGTCAGATTTGTGGGGTTATAGCTCGGTAGCAAACAACATGTTTTGGCTCGCATGCCTTATATATAATTTTGTTTTATGCACATATGTATGTACGATACTATTATGGGATATTGTATGATAACATGTTTAGAAATGAAAAGCTTGAGATTCTTAAGTAAAATCATTATTTTCTCAATACTATTAGATTATTTCCCATTATAGTTTCTGCATTGAAAATTTAAATTTCAACAGCAGGTTTTACTGTAGAGATTCCCGCTATAGGTGTAGTCTTAGACTGATAAATATTATAAATAGTAGCACACAATAGCCTGTGGCAGAGGTCATTACATAAGTGATACTTGTGGTGCTTGAAATTCATTTGAATGCAAGACTTGAACCTATTCTCATTTACTTTATGTGTCAGAATTTCTTTGAAATTAGTAGGTTCGGTTTGAGCCATCCATTGTATGCACATAATCAATCTTTCTTGATTATCTCGAATTGGATGATTGCTACTTATATTTAGATCATACTCCCATTGTTAGAGAGGGTTTGTCCTCAAATCTGAATGTTTTAAATCACTCACTAAGCATAAATTATCAATTTTCTTTTTCAAAAGTATGCTCTACTACTATTTCTACCTCGAAAATAATACTCATCAATCTCTATCTTTGACACACCACTTGGTTCTTCTATAATCTCAACCTTAAAATTATCTTCTTTTGCAATCATATTTTATCTTTATGCAAGACAATTTCCTTGGCTTCACTTTTCATTTCATTATCATCCAAGGTAACAAGTGGTTTGTGTTCATCCACATCCTTCGTCACATAGCCTTGTTTTTTTGTTATTTCTTCCTTGATGGCATCTTTCTTATTGTTGACCACTAGACTTTGTTTTGAAAAGAATTTTCTTTTCATCAACTTCTTCAAACTTTCCCCAAACTCAATTCTTTCTTTTCTTTTAAGATTGTTCCACCATGCAATTGCATAGCTTGAAAATGTTGAGGTGGTGATCTTACACTTCTCTTCATCATTGCATCTCACATATACATGCTTGAAAACCTATTCAATATCAATTAACCAATCAATAAAAGCATTGGGGTTCATGTCTCCATAGAAGCTAGGGATTTCCAATAAATCATCACTTTCAATGATTTAAATTTAGATATTAGAGGAAGAACAAATTAGGAAAAATGAATTCACAATTTTGTGAATAGTATTTTTAATTAGGAATAGTGTTTTCGGGTAAGGCTTTGGGCTTTGGGCTTGGGCTAAGTATTTCGATTAGGGTGTGGAATTAGGTTACGGTGTTGATAACTATTTGGGATTGAATTTTGGATTGGGCTTTGTCTTGTGTTTAGGCTTGGGATTGGATAGTAAGGGTAATTTTGTAATTATGGAAAAGACTATTTAAGTAAATTATGATGAGGGTAGGATGGTTATTGAGTGAGAGTGGGTTAAGGATTAATTAAGATGATTAGGGTTAATGGTTAGGGATGAAAGAGATTAAAGGTGGAATTAGTGATAAAAGATAGTGATGTAGAAAGTGGAAGTAACTGGAGGGAGACAAAGAAGTCAATATTTTATGCTCAATGAATGTTAGGGTGGTTGGATGTATAAGTTCACAAGACACAAGACAAATATTGATAAGGGTATATGAGGCTACCTGATGAAATTACTCTTTTATGTGTCATCTTTTATTATTGCAAATCTTGAGCATGGTCTAAAGGCTTCGAAAAAAGTTGTTCGAACTGATCTAGAATTTTTTTCAAACACTCTGATTGAACCCAAATAAGCTTTTTTTTTTTTTTTTTTTTTGTCTTGATGTCTTGATGGCTTAAAACGTCTTTAATTGGCTTGAGAGGCAATTTAGATGCACTAAGACATGAATCGATGATAATGTTTTTAAAATCACAATTAGATTCGGATTTGAATTCATATAATTTAAATTTTATATTTTTTATTTAATTAAGGTTATTTTGGTCATTTCATATAAAAAATTGACTGAATTGGATGAAAAATACTTTAGGGGTAGGTATTTAGTTTTTAAAATTTGATCGGTAACGTGTTATTTAAAAAAATCTGGGGAGTGATTAAGTCTTTTAGCTTTAAAAAAAAAGGCCCAGGGATTATTCTCACCTAAGGTTTTATGAAAAGATGAAAATTCATCACTAACTTTTAAAAATCCAAACGCCCACCTGTTGATCATTTTTTATTCATTCTTTTAACATTTTTAATAAAATGATTGAATTACCCTCATAAAAATAAATATAATAAAAACATAATTTAATTTTTAAATAAAAATAAAAAAATTGAAAAAAATATAAAAAAATTGAAAAAAATTAAAATAAAAACATAAAAAAACAGTCACAGTTGCCGACAACGTTACTAGTGGTGAGGATTATTGATAACCTCTTAGTTTATGAAATGACTAGATTTGATCCTTTTTATCATTAACCATGGTTGAAAATGGTTAGTGGGGCCAAGATTAGCCATTTCGGCTATGGTTGATAAAAGAAATGGTTAGATTCGATCATCTTTATTAAATGGGGAAACCATAGAAGGCCAATTTTGGCCTCTTTGTTCAATTATCAGCGGCTACCGCCGCCGTCAACAATGGTTTTTTTTAATTTCTTATTTTATTTTTAAAAATTTATTTTAATATTATTTTATAAAATTTATTTTATTATAGTTAAAATTTATTTTATCAAAAAGATAAAAATACCTTTAACGGTTAATATTTAACTATTAACTATTAAACTTAATTATTAACTTTAGTCAACTATAAGTGTTTGAATTTTTAAAAGTTAAGAGGTAAAATTTTTTCTTTGCAGAAAAACTTGGGTGGGATTATGTCCTTTGGCCTTAGAAAAATCTTGAATGGGATTAAGTGGTTTGGCCTAATAAAAAAAAAGGGGGGTTAGCCATTGTATGACCCTGGCATCAGGCTGCACAAGAAATTGCAAGGAGCTGTTTCTCTGTGTGGTTTCTTTCTTTAAATTAAATTTTAAAATGTATAAATTAATATATATATATATATATAGGTTGGCTTGTTAAAGATCCACGGGGCTTGACCCTGGGGGCCTGAGCCATGTTCTGGGCCTTAAAAACAATTTTAGTTAGGCCTAATCTGAAGGCTCGTGAGTTTACAAGCCTTAGCCCAACTCAGCCCTTGGGCCTGACAAAGCGATGAGAATCGGCCCAACCCAACATATTGTCATCTCTAGGTGCAATGGTTGTAGAACACACTTAAAAAATATAGGAAAGCAAATTTAAAAATCAATAAACATCTTTATCATTAAAAGAATTTCAAATTAAAAGGATACAAAATATACAATTCATAAAAAACAATTGGAAGTATAATCCCACCAAATTTGGTGAGCCAAGAATTGTCATGTCTAAGTAAAATGAGTGATAGTAAGGAATTCAATCGAGTATAAAATATGGATGAAGGAAAGAATTTTCTTCCCAAAGTTGGAGACACGAAAGAAGCAAAGGATATATACTTGAATTAAACTTATTGCTTACTTCGTGATACAAAATAAAGTTGAAGAATATTTAAATAAATTACTTTCAAAGCTCAAAGCCTTAGTTTGCTTACATTTAGGACAAAGAATATATAAAACAATAAAAAAGAAGCATATCAATGAATATAATTCTTAGGGGCAAATGAAAATTAAAACTTGAAAGTAGAGCCCATTAATCCGACACAATATGACATGAAAAAAATAGGGTTAAGGTTGAGTATTTTTAACACAAAATATAATTCGAGTCAACTTGATACGAGGCAAAACTAAATTGGATCGTATTAGAGTCGACATAAAAATAATCCCAACATACCCAATTATTTTATTAGAGCATAGTTGTAGTAGAGTGTATTGAAGTAGAAAATGCTAAGAGCTATTAAAAAAAAATGATGGACAAATATCATAAACAGATAAAATTGTTACATATTGTATATAGATGTATATCTATATAGTAGTAATTACATTGATTATTCCTTATTTTTATTCAAAAAAATTATTTTATTTTTCAATACTAAGCATGAGATTTGGTTATTAAAATTATTGACGTGTTTTAAAGATCTTGATTTCTAATATAGTAAACCATTTGTAAACAAGATAATGAGTTTTGTTAACAATGAGTTGAAGTAATTTGGTGAAGAAATAAGACAGATATTAAAAAAAAAAAAAATACAATTCAAATATGATATGAGTGATAATAAGGAATTCAATAAACTATAGAATATGGGTGACGGAAAGAATTTGTTTCCAAAGATGGAGACATGAATGAACCAAAGGATATATAAAGTTGAAGAATATTTACTTAAATTACTTTCAAAACTCAAAGCCTTAATTTGCTTACATGTAGGAGAAAGAATACATAAAACAATAGGATAGAAGCAAAGCAATGAATACATTTCTTAGGGGAAAATGAGTTTACAATTTTCAATATGACCTATTAGCCAGACCCAAAAAAAAAAAAAAAAAACAGATTACTGTTGACATGGAAGTAACCCAAAATTATCCAAACTGACCCAAATGTTTATTAGAATATAGTTGTAGTAGTATTTGTTAAGGGCATATTAAAGAAATGTTTAAGGACAAGTATTTGTAAATACCTTGATTATTCTTAATTTTCATTTAAAAACTCATTTTATATTTTGGTAACAAAAATGAGATTTGGTCACTAAAATTATTGACAAGTTCTAAAGGTCTTGGTTTGTAAATTTTTAAATGTGTTTTGTTAATAGTAGGTTAGGGTAATTTGGTAAGCAAAATAGAATGCTCAAAAACACTTGGGAGAGCAGAAACAATATACAACATTGGGTCAATTCGAGTTGTGCCAAGTCAACTTGAACACAATTCAGGTTAGGTTAGGATTTAAAATTTTTTATGCTATTAACATGACAGGAACATGATCCGATAAAATGAGCTACGAGGTCTGCTTGAAAGATATATAGCTTACGTTCATGCAAGACAAAGAATATATACTGATCTTTGCCATATTTCATACTTCATGTAGTCCTCATACAAGTCAAGGAATCTTACTATATATATAATGCCATGATCTTGGATGATTATTTCATACAACAATCCATTTTCATCCTTTCAAAAATATCTCAATTGCCTGCAACTTTCTTTCTTTCTTTCAAAAATATGGCAGAAACAATTGTCTCTGTTATTGCTGAGAAAGTCTTGGGTGAGCTAATACCCCTTGCTTCCAAAGAAATTTCCTTGGCATGGGGTGTCAAGAACGATGCACAAGAGCTCGCTGACACCTTAAACACTATTAAAGCTGTTCTCTTAGATGCTGAGGAGAAACAGATTCATAATCAGAAGCTGAGAGTTTGGTTGAACAAGCTTAAGGAGGTTTGCTATGATGCTGAAGATGTTTTAGATGAAATTAAGGTGGAAGATTTGCAGAAGCAAGTGGTGAAACGTCAAAGCATTACAAGAAAGGTATGTCACTTTTTTTCATCCTCAAATCCAGTTGCTTTTCGTTTTAAGTTGGGCCATAAAATTAAGGAGATTAAAAGGACGTTAGCAAAAATAGCAATAGATAAGGATGACTTTAATCTCACCGAGAAAATTGATAGTTATCATGTTATGGGTGGGGAGCGGGAAACTCACTCTTTTGTGCATGCTTCAGACATTATCGGTAGAGATAAAGACAAAGAGAATATTATAAATTTTTTATTGGATGGTCATGAAAATGTTTCGGTAATTGCTATTGTTGGGATAGGAGGCCTAGGAAAAACCACACTTGCAAAATTGGTGTATAGTGATAAAACAGTGACAGATTATTTTAAGTTGAAAATGTGGGTTTGTGTCGGATGAGTTTTCTCTTAAAAAGCTTCTAATTGATATCATCAATTCTGCAACTAGACAAAAATGTATCGATATGAATATGGATCAATTACAAACAATTTTACGTGACATTTTAAGCCATGAAAAGTATTTGTTAGTTTTGGATGATGTTTGGAATGAAGATTATGGGCTGTGGGTTGAATTAAAAAATTTATTAAAAGAGTGTGTTAGTGGAAGTAAAATAATTGTAACTACACGTAGTGATCGTGTTGCTTCAATTATGGGCACTGTATCTGCATACAAGTTAAAAGGTCTCTCTTGATGAATGTTTGATAGTGTTTGTTAAATATGCATTTAAAGAAGGGGAAGAAAAACAACATCCCAAACTCATAGAGATTGGAAAAGAAATTGTAGAAAAATGTGGAGGTGTTCTATTGGCAGTAAGAGCATTAGGAAGTCTTCTCTATTCCTCAACTTCTGAACACGAGTGGATAAATGTGAGGGATAATGAAATATGGAAATTAGATCAAAAAGAAAGTAGTATTTTAAATGCTCTAAAAATTAGTTATAATCATTTGTCATCTCCTTTGAAACAATGTTTTTTGTATTGTTCTATGTTTTCAAAAGATTCCAAATATACTAGCTATGGATTGGTTTACTTTTGGATGGTCCACGGGCTTCTCCAAGCCCACAATGAAAATGAAGATTGGGAAAATATAGGCATGCAATATATAAAAAAATTAATAGGGAGATCTTTCTTTCAAGATATTGAAGAATTAGGTGAAGAGTCCTATATTTTTAAAATACATGATCTGATGCATGATGTTGCCACATCATTGTTCCAAAAGGAGTGCTTAATAGTGAAAGGATGTAACCAAATTGGTTCCAAATCTTATCGGCATTTATTGTTTCATCATTTTGAGGCACCTCAAGTAGAGACTCCAAATTTTTTGTCTAACCTGGGTAATTTGAGGAGCATTATGTTTTTTCCATATCTTGAAGAAAATATCACTATTAGCCAATCATTTTTAGAACTCATTGTCTCAAGATTTCAATTTTTGCGGGTGTTACACTTACCCTATCTAAATATTGAAGCAGTGCCTAAAAGAATTGGTAATCTGAAGCATTTGAGATATTTGGATCTATCAGGAAACGCTAAAATAAAAAAGCTCCCAGCTTCTATTTACAAGCTACAAAATTTGAAATTCTTATCATTGTTGGGTTGCGTGGAGCTAGAAGGGTTAACAAGAGACGTAAAGTACTTGATTAGTCTCAGAGTGTTCTGCTTAACCACAATGCAAAGGCATCTACCAAAAAATGGAATTGGTTGCTTGAATTCTCTTCGACATTTGGTGATTAGGGATTGCAAGAATTTAGAATATTTGTTTGAGGATATTGGTTGCCTGAGATTCCTTCGAAGACTATGGATTCATGAATGCCCACGTCTTATCTCATTACCACCTGGTGTAAGAAGCCTGAACTCATTAGAGGATCTAAGATTGACAGATTGTGAAAGTCTTAATCTTGATTTGAGCATAGAATCAGATAAGTCAGGCTATCACGATGAACTCAATCGCACAGGGCCTCCCCTTCGGTCTCTCCAAATTAGTAATTTACCACAATTGGTGGAATTACCGCAATGGCTTCTTCGTTGTTCGACAAACACCTTGAGAGAACTAAAGATTAGTGGCTGTCCTGAACTGACGGAAAGATGCAAACCGGAATCAGGTGAAAGTTGGTCCAAGATTGCTCATATCCCGAAGATTGAACTTGACGGAGAGATTATCAAGTCAGCAGAAAATTAGGTATGACCCATCCGTATCTCTTCTTCTTTATCACTTAGTAGGCAAATATTCATGAAATATTTATTTGGTTCAAGTTGAAACTTTAGGTAACAAGATGATTGGTTTATCATTAATACATGAAGTTCAAAACTGAACCTATTCTTTCTTTCTCCCTTTTTAATTTTATTGTTTTATTTGTATGCAGGAGAAACTTGAATCAAATATGTGAGTTTTCAATCCCATAAATTCTTCCATTTCTATTCATTTTGAACCCTAAGTCAACCAAATGACATGAGGGTTCTTGTTTTTTTTATAAGCTGAAACTCTGTTCTGCCAAAGAGTAGGTTACAGGGTGTTGGTGTTTGAGATGCAAATCAAAGTCTCCATGATTGCCAGTAATAAAGAACTGTCGTCAGAAGAACTTCTCTATAATAAGAGTGCTCCTTGCTGTAAGCTGCCTTCTCTATGCTGTTTGATTATTTTTTTTTTTTTACAGTTTAGTGTACAGCCATATTTCCTTTCTTAGCTGATTCATTTTGATACAGATCATTCTTCTTTTTTCCTGTGGATCTCCAAGAAATGTTGCTATCAATGGTAGCATTCCATCTGGCATCGAAGAACAAAAATGTGTACGGACAATATAAGTTAGTTTTGTAAAGCCATGAGTGTGTGTCTTATTGTTTATGTTTCTCTTCTTTCTTTAAATTTTTTCTCATTCTGCAGGGATTTGAATTTCAACATCTTAATTTGTCAAATCCCAACTGCTTTGTCCAGTATTGATTCTCTTACTCACTCGTAAAATTTATAGAAGCTTCCCTCCATGTATTTAGCATTTGATTATTTTAGTTCAGTTAGATTTTTATATTGGATTTTATCTTATTCCTTCATTTAGCATACATTTTTAGGTTAAATTTAGCAATTTCCGTTATATTATTTGTTGTTTCAGTGGCTAGATTTGTTGGAAACTATAGTCTGTCAGGAAGTCTTTCTCAGCAAAAAGTTGTTTATCTTCAAAACATATAAACCTTAATATCAGTTATCTTGAAAATAATGTGATCAATAACGAGAGAGTTGTAATTCTCCTAAAATTGATGCTAAGATCTCCCAATTTCACCCCTAAATTTCTAGTCCCAAATAAGCATCAAAGTCTTTAAATTCATGCAATTTTCCCAACCAAATCCAATACTAGTTCAACTCTAATCTAACACCACTTCAAGCAATCTTCAAGAGGTCAACTTCCTCCATCAAACATCAACCAAAGAAGGTAGAAAAATGAAGCTCAAGTCAACACAAATGAAATCTAACTTACTTAAAAATTATTTGCAAGATTGTGAAACCTCAAACATAAAGAATTGTTCCACCAATTTGAGAGTGAATCAAGGATAGATGATGAATTTCACCACCAACTTCCTCTTGCTAGAAAATTGGATAAAGGAAATATAAATTCACATGAGTTATCAAAGCTTCATGGAACTCAAAGAAAAACACAAAGCTTGTTCAAGTTTCATTTCAACAAAAGATCCTTATAATGAATTTGAGTTGTCTTTATATAGGCAAGTACAAACCATAGTACAGTCCATAGTTAATTTAAATACAACTCAAGTTAAATAAAAGAAAACATAAAAATGACAAATTACATAAGGTCCTTAAGTCTAATTACAATGTATAATAAAAGTATAAACATGTTTAATATATCATTATCATAATTTGCATGTTTGTTGATCAAGAATCATAATCCTAATCCGCACAAATTCAACAAGTTTTAACACTTCAATAACCACCATGAAACATCAAACATTCAACACCAAAAAATGTAGAAGTTTGATTATCAATTCAACAACAAACATAAGTTAAAACTGGCAAGAAAGCAAACCTCAAGCATAAAGGAAATCTTCCACCAACTTAAAGGTGATCCAAGCTTAAAGACTCCTTACAAACAAGTTTACAGGAACTTCATCCACTTGCTACAAGAATCACCAACTTGAATCTCCATCATCAACTTCCTTCTTGCAAGAAATTGGATAAAGAATGAGGTTGGGTTCACAAGAACACAAGGTTCCAAGAAGACAAGATAAAATAACAAAGTTCTCAAATTTTCATATATTCAAGTCTAATTACAAAATGAGAAAAATAGGCTTTACAAACTAGGGTTAAAGTAATCAAACCTTAGTTTACTTTACAACACATTACAAGTTATGGAAATAAAATAAAAGGCTAATGACATAACAAATAATTTACCGAATTTCTAATTACATTACAAAATAAATGAGAAATAAGTACAAAAATGGAATAATCTTGCATACATGCATTTGCCTTTACTTAATTGGCCTTGGATTCAAATATTTAGTTTGAGTGTCTAAATTCGATCTAAAAGGTCGCTGCATCCGAATTCTCACTGAAATTCTTTAGAAATTCAAAATTATCAAAAAGGGTGCATTAGAGCAATTCTGGAAGTCAAGACATGCAATAAAACTTGAAAAAGGCTGGAAATTCGCAAATCAGGTAGAAAGCAAGTGTTGGGGTTCCACGCCACAGCACACACGTCGTAGGCACTCCTGTTGGATATTACTGTTTCCTGATTTTCTATAATTTAATAATAATATGATTTCAATAAATAATAATAATATCAATAATATCCAGCAGAAATACCTAAAGCTGAGCTGAAATCTGGCAGCGAAAAACATGTGTTGCATATGTATACATTTATACATACATGCCCAAAACTTTATTTCGTATCATGAAAATATATATACAAGTATGTGCACGATCATACAGGTACATATACTATACAATAGCATGCCATTAAACTATAAAAGCATGCAATTAGAAAACTACGAAAGCATGCAAACCGGAAGCATGCTACAAAGCCAAAACTGAATCCTAATTAACAGCCATCTTCTCTTCTCAACCCCCAAAATACTGACCTACAAGAGAAAGGAAAGTAGGGAGTGAGTGATATATTCACCTAGTAAGTGTTTCCTATCTCTAACCATAAACCAATCCTCCTCAGAGGATTGCCACCGCATTCAATCACTGAAACATACATATACACGGGAGGGAAACCAAACTGGTTCTCTTGTGTAATCATTTTGTTCTGATATCTGTTTTCTGTATCTTTACTGTTCTAGTATTTTCTTTTCTGAAATCTCACGTCTCATTACGTGATTTTCAGATATTCTGAATATTTACTGTTTCTTACTGAGTTATTATTCTTTATTGTCTTATCATTCTCGGAATGATATGTTGTTGTATATGTCATGTAAAAATGACATGCTATGAAACATGCTGAAATCATGTCTAGGCCTTGGTTTGTTTACTGAAAAATAGCTTTTCAAAAGCTGCTTTATTGAAATACTGTTTTGGGATCAAAAGATCCTAAAATCATCTAAAAAGCTTATATAAAAGCTGCTGAAATTGTAATTGAAATCTCATCTGAAAATTATGCTACGCAGACTGATGAATACAGGGATTCGACACTTTGACCATCTGAGTTTCCTATGCAAACACGCGCTAGAAACTATTTAAGTCACGTGATGCCTCTAAATCTGATACTGAAACGGAGCGCCTTGCAGTATACTAACATCTGATCCTCGGATCAGGAAAACCCTAAGCTGCTAACTGAGCACTCTGGTAAATGTCAATACATAGGGCTACTAATGAGCATATAGCTCCTGATACTATCAGGTGTACTGAAACTCACAAGTGTCCCCTCGTATTCACTCTTGAAATCAATGTTTTTCTACTAAAAATATGAATTCAGATCTTCAGATCTATTTCTGAAACTCAGTATGGCATACCATGCTATGCTATGTTGTGCATATGATACATCATTTATTCTTATCTGAGCTCATTTTACTGTTTTATATCAATTATATAGCTTTCACTATGCTTATTGCTTACTTTGTGCTTTATTTTCTTTTTTTTGCCTGACGCACGGGTGTGCGTGTCTATGCGCACTGGCATGTATACGCTTGCACAGGCCGTGAGCCATTCGTGCGTGCTAGTCATGCAAGGTTCTGTGATTTTTCTGTATTTTCTTATTTTCTGCTGGTGCACGGTCGTGACATGAACATGCACGGTCGTAACCCTACATTTCTAGGTCATGCATGGGTATGTGAACATGACAATGACCATGCAAAAGACAGTATGCATGGGCATACGCTATGCGTGCACGGTCATGCATCGCACTCTGGATCAACATGGCTGAACTAATCAAGCTTTATTCCCATCCAATTCTCATACTAAATGTAAATCAATCAATTCCCACATGTTAAACAATTCATACACACATGCTTTCACTGCCAATAACATAATTTCTCATACTCAATCATTCAAATCATCTCAAAGCATGCATATACATACATATCACTATTTTCCTCAAACATCCAAGCATAATTATCATCATCATCATTTCAATATCATCTAATATGAAATGAAACATCACAAGCATGTTAGAATCAAACACATCTCAAACAAAGCATGCATCAAACACATCAAAGAAAGAGGGACAGAGATAAGAAACACCTACCTCTAGACATGCTTTCTCTCTCAAGCAAATCACACCTTCAACCTAGATTAGATGGTCCTGGTTGCTGCTTTTCCCTTCTAAGGTTGCTAATCTTTGAAATTAAAGGAAGCTTTAGGTGAGAAATAAGCTGGAATCGGATAAGTTTAACTTAAAACCAAGGCGATTAAAACCCATTGCACGTACGGGCATGCACCTCAACATGCACGGTCGTGCAAGGTAGGAAAATTACACTATTGCTATTTTCTCATGCTCGCATGCAAATCCTCTCAATAGAATCCATGCACAAGCCACTTAACTTTGAAAAACATCTATTTCACCCCTGAATTCTCTCACAACCCTAGTATTCTTACCAAATCATATTTTAACCCAGATTAGAAGCCTAAAAGACATTCTTAACCCTGGGATGTTACACACGTATTGGGAGTTAAGGCATGTGTGTAGGTGATGAGGTGTTGGGGACACACACACACAGGAGACGTGGGCGTGGCCTGAGTGCAATGCACAAGAGCATATGCTGAGTGTGATGCATGAGAGCACGCACTTGTATGCATAACAAGGCAAGGTAACGCAAGGTGCATGCATATGAGCATGCACGAGCAAACTTATTGTATGTGTAGGCATGCACACAAAGCAAAGACACAATGCTGTGATGCCATGTTGTAGCGCACTGGTGCTTACCCATAAGCAGGCAGCTTCATGTTTTTTGCTTGTTTTCAGTCTGTTCTCATCTGATTCAACTTTTGTTTTTTTTGTTGGCTTCATATAAAGTCGTTTGATGAATTGGAACACTTTGGGATGCCCTGAATGATGATGGCGATGCTTGAAATTCATTCAAATGTGTGACTTGAACCTATACTTGTTCATCTCATATGTTTGAATTTCTTCAAAACTGGTAGGTTTGGTTCGATCCATCCATCGTAAGCACAAGATCAGCCTTCCTTGATTACTTTATAGAGGAGGAGAGGTGTTTGGATTCATATCACTTGCATTGTACCTTTATTGTTTTACCTTGGATTCGAATGCTCAAATTTGATCCAGAGAGTTGTTGGCATTCGAATCCGTACCGAAATTCATTAGAAATTCAAAAATATCAAGGCTAGAGCATTGGAGAAATTTTGGAAACAAAAGCATACAAGAAATGCTTAAAAAGGCCAAAAAGTTGCAAAAAAGGCGTAAAGACTTAAAAAATGGCAGAATTCAAATGTTGCAGCATCATGTCGTAGTGTGCAGTGAGCATACAGGGGTGCACACGAGCAGGCATGCAAGGACAACGTGCAGGAGTGTGCATGCAATGTTGGCTTCTTGTGTGCACGGGTGCACTCAGGGCTGGGCTTCTTGCACGCATAGGCTTGAGTGTGGTCGTGCACACCAGTGCTATTCTTTCTTGGCATATTTCCAACTCGATTCTTATCCAATTCAACTTTCAGTTTTTCCATTAGCTTTGTATGAAGCTGGGAGGCCTTGGATTGCCAAGAATGATGCTCATGATGCTTGAGATTTTTTCGAACATGGGACTCGAGTCGACGCTTATTCACCTCTTGTGTCGTGATAGTTTCAAAATAAGCAGGCTTGGATTGAATCAGCCATTACGAGTGAATGATTGGTCTTCCTTGACTGTCTTGGATTTGATGAGTACTACTTTTATTCAGATCATAATACCAATCAAATCATATCGACTTAGGCTTCAATATAGAACAGGTATTGATGTTAAATGCTTCAGGAATAGATTAAGAGTAAAAGATTTTAAATATTTGCATTCAAAATAAAAAAGAATGAACAAGGCACCATCACTATGGATATGTATCTTGGAATTTGGCTATAAAAAAGAAATGATAAATCTTATTAATAGTTCCTTTCTCAATGAATAAGCTGTCATGTTTTGTTTTTAAAAAAATGCACTTCTTTGAAAAAATTGCAAAATATAAATCCTCAGCTTTCAGCAATGGTAATGTTTTCTGTGCTTGCTGGTATTCTCTCTGAATTGAACTATCTGTAGAGAAACTTTTCCTGCAATAAGAATGTTCTACTATTATAATTTCATCTATGTACTATCATAACTTTGCAGTTATTTGACATATCAAGAGAATCTAGGGGAAGTAGAAAAACAGTTTTGAAGATTTTGTTATTCACCTATTTTGGTTCAATAAAGTGATTACTTTGAATCTTCCTTTAAGACGAGTTAACAACATATATTTTTTATATGCTTCCTGATATATATATATATATATAAAACTTAATTTTCTTACTCAGATTTCACTCCATCTATTGGTACTGCATGTTACAATAACCAGATTGGACTGATTGTTGGTATTTCAGGTTTGATACTGATATTTTTAACTTTTTACATAAGGATAAAAGAGATAATGCATTTAGTTATAGCGAAACTACAACTTTAGCTCATTGAGCTAATAAGAGCCTACAAAAGGATTTACGTGGAGTTGATTCACAGTGTTTTAATTTGTTTCAGATTGTTTCTGGAGATAAATATCAATAACACTTGAAGATCTTAATTATGAGTGCAGTCATATTTACGTAGGAAAAAGAGAGTTGCATCTCAATTGGCTTACCCAATTCATTATATGTATGGGAACTGTAATAGGTCTAGCAAAACTTCTCCCCATCACACATATAACCATCGGTTCAGCACTCTTTACAACCAGCCATCTGGAGGAGTAAAAAGCTACCACATGGCCTCTTGGGTGGAGTTGTTAATCTAACAACTTTTTCCTCACACATTGGGTCATCAGTACAACATTCCTCACAATAACGCATCTAAAGGAGCAATGAATGGGTTGTTTGTGATTATTTGTTACAGTTTTACATCAATTAGTCACTTTCGTGGATTCTTTAGTAAAGTTGTTGTATCCAGGTTCCGATACCACATTAATATTATTAGCTTTCCTGATCGATATGAGACAATATAATAGCAACTTGTTAGATAGTTGTCTTTATATTGTTAATCTTGTCATTCTTGTCAATTTCATACTCAATATTAGTTATTATATGTCCTATTAAAATTATTAGAAACTCAATCATCTCCCCATAGAAGGGGTTTATATTATTAAATTCATAACCAATGCATTTTATCTCTTGTGATTATGTTGAACTTCGGTATCCATTACATTCGTCCTTTGATTTATGTAATCTTTTTATCAAAAGAATTATATATATATATTATCAAAGTTTAAATTCTTGAATGAAGTGTTACCTCTTAATTTTATGATTAATTTTAAAAGTAGAATAGAAAAATGAAAGAATAAAGAATAAAAAAAACTTGGAGTGTGATTTGAGCCCATGCCCTTTCGGACCAGTACCAAAATTGGACGGCTTGGATCAACTCGGCCATCTCGACTTTTGTATTAGTGTATCCTTTTATCAAAAGCTGAGAGTAAACTATCAAATAGATCCTAGAAGTATTGTATCGTCTCCTGTTTGAAATTATACTTTGCTCATTGGATTACTATTTCAGTACAAAGATCAAAATATACTTAAAAAAAGGATTTATAAGACTTTTTCAAAAATATTTTGGAACAATTTTATTTTGCACTCTTTCTCTTAAGAGTTACATAACAATAACAATGAGCTTAGTCTCAATTGACCCGAAATTTCTAAATGCCCACCACCAGCCTTTCTTCTTTCCAAGTTTTTTTTCTTTTTGCGTTGTCTTAGTCTTTGAGATTAACGGTGAAGAAAAAAATGAACTACTGTTTCAAACAAAAGCACGTCTACCTACAAATATTATTACCAGCTGGTCTTAAAGCACATTCAGGAGATGCTAATAATATTCACGACTTTGGAGAATGAGCCTCTAAATAGCTCACAAATCAGCAATTATATGCTTGAGTTATACAGGGATTAAAGAACAAGGAGCCATCTCTTTTGCCTCATTTGAGACAATTTTATAGTGCACCATGAATCTATAGGTCAAAGGACTATTTCCCACCCATAGTTTGAGGTGGGGACCCAGGGCCAACCCCAAGGTTTCAAAAACCCAAACTCCTACCCGCAAACTAAATTTAATATTAAAAATAATAATACACAGTAATAATGTGGGGGTATTTTTATCCTTTTAATATTAAAATTTTATAAATTAATAAAATAAATTTTATATAAATATAAAATTTTAAAAAAATTTAAAAAAATTAAAAAATATATTTAAAAATTTTTAAATTTTAAAA
>JAJEJH010001007.1:0-41656 GCA_026122585.1 Anacardium occidentale
AATCTTAGTGAAATCTACTGATCCATAACCAGCACTCTCTAATGAGCTTGGTCAATGACCATGTCCTTTCTAGTAGATGTGGGTTTCCTTCTCTAGTGGGTGTGCGAACTCACAAGTGGCCCCTCGTATTCATCCTTAATTGATGTCTGGAACATCATATAGCTATATTATAAAAATATGCTATTGGATCTTTGGATCCGTTTCTGAAAATAGCTGACATGACATGTCGTGCTATATATTGCTAATCATGCATGATATGCTATTATTGTTATAATTAAGTTTTGTGTGCTTAAAAATGATTATCATGACTTAAAGATGTTTTATTTAGTGTTATTGTGTTTTCTTAAGGTACATGGGTGTGTACAATTGAACACACGGGTGTGTGTGAAGACACACAGGATCGTGCATAAGGCTTGTGCTTAGTTATGCTAGGTTATGGAATCATTTCAGGAAATTTTGGCTGGCCACATGGGTATGCATACAAGGCACAAGGCCATGTCCCACACTTACACAGGCTTATAGCTACCTTTCAATACTCCTGTGTCTTTTTTACACAGGCGTGTGATATTGAGATTAAGCACAGAAGCATGTGTATCACTCACACGGGCATGTGTCTGGTTTTCTAGATGCACACAAGTTCCATGCAAGGCCGTGCTTATATAAAAATGAGGCCACATGGGTTTGTGTCCACGGATACACGGTCATGTGTGTCTTCATACACACATACATGGGCTATTACACATACAGGCTTTATTGAAAGTTGTAAGATTTTTCTAGCTTCTTTTAGAGCATAAGGTCATAGAAAAATAATAAAGTGGACTAACATGTAATAACATATTTTGATCATATCTGGATGTTATTCTTGCCATACTTCCCAATTATTGATCCATGTGGTATAATTATAAATAATTGTAATCATGGATGTCTTTTGTCGATTTGAGATAGGGATTGCTGTGGTTTATTATTTAACAATCATATTGACCAGATTGTTGAATGAAGTGTTATTTCTAGACCAAATGTTTTCTTGAAATAGTGGTCACTTAAAATAAAATACAGTTTGCCCTAAAAATAAAATGGCTTTCATTTTCTTAAAATAAAAGTAATAATAATTAATATTGCCTAAGTGGGAGAATCTAAAATTATGGGCTAATATTATTTATTATTTATTTTGGTTTTTGAAAAACATGGGCAAATTGTGGTCTAGTAAATATTTCAATTGGACTTGTTGTGATCAATTTGGTATATAACCCAATACACTTCATATTGTAATAATTTGGTTGGTATAATTGGTATGAGCTCATAAATAGGTTATTGGGCTTTCAATGGATGGACCCAATAAACCTATTATAAATATAGGGCTAAGTCCTTTGTTTCAATACAATTTGGCAATCTAATTATTCCATTAGAACTTTATTGCTCTCTGAATACTAAAAAACATGAAGATTTAGCCTTTTAGAGATTAAGAATCAATTTACAGTGAAGTGGTTCTGAAAATCAACAAATATCATGGCGCAAACAGGCCTGTCTAAATTCCCTAAAAACATATTTTTCTATATTTGGATATGAATGAATATGTGTTGGATTTGAATTTGTATATTAATTATTGGTTTTATTCTAACAATATTTACATTTTTGGGAAGAAAACAATTGATGAAAATAATAAGATAGACATACAGAGTTGGGAGTGGCATCGTACAACTGCATTGTTTGTTTGATGAACTCGTCCCAAGAAGTCATGTAAACCATTGTTGTGCGGAGAGAGATGGAGTGAAGAATTTGAAAATTGGAAAAATTTAAAATTTGTCTCACTCACCAAGGTGTAGCAGCGAGAATTTTCTAATTTTTTGGGTTTTAGCTTTCGATGAATAGGGCTCTATCGGTTATAATTACATGCAGTCAAGTAAATTTTATATGTTAGTTTACTAGCCAATAAAGTTCCGCCATGTCAGATTGAATATCCAAGTGAGCGCCAATAGGATGTGACGATATCGTTTTAACTCGAGACTATTGACTTTTTGATTGCTCTGTTTGATACTAATCAAATACTTTTCAAGTATGTCTAAACTTTAAAGCTTAATTCAAATTGTTGAGACTTGATAGCTCTACAGCTTTAAAAGTCAAAATAAAAGAAAGCTTTGCAAAGCAGTTTGACGTTGTTATTATTGAGCGTCTCTCATCTCTAATCTCAGAGCACCAAAAATAAAACTTGAAATGGCATTTTCACTAGAGGAAGTATCGTCAACTATCATAACAACGAGAATAGAAGAAGAAAGAGGAGGAGGAGATAAAAGCAAAAGAATGTGGAAACATACAACTTTCCACATGGTCATGAAATTTCTACCACACAATCACAAATTTATTTCTCAAATTAAAGTGTTTCCTTATCTTGTTTCACATGTTTTTCCTGTATGTCTGAGATATGATGATGCTTGATGTATAATTAATGCTTATTTGGCTTACTGAAGTGTTGAGACAATGATTTAGAAATTGGTTTATGGATGATTTCCTTGAAATATGCATATATGTCTAAGTATATGTGTTTTAATGCTTTATCCTAAGAAATATGATGTGTTATCATGATTTGGGTGAGTTGTATAAGTTTAATATGCTTATGGTTGTATTGTACCTATAAGATTCTTTGATTGAGATTTGTTAATGTCTGGATGGTGAATAGTTAGGATTTTTAGGTTTTCAAACACGTTATTATAGAATATGAGTTGAGAGCATGATTGTGTGCCTTTAGGTGCACGACCATATAGCCTTACTTCTACAAAGACATAACCATATATGTAGTCGTGTATATCTAGAAAACTTGGATACATGACCATGCAAGGAAGAGTATGACCATGTGCTTATTCCCAATTTTACACACTTGTGTAAGCAAGACACAAGAGTTTTATATAAGCTGTTGCATGCTTATGTAAGTGTAAGACGCACCAGTGTAACTTCATGCATGACTGTATGCCTTACACCACATGCCTATGTAGTAAACTAAGAAATTGCAAGAAATTCATAGATGCTAGCATGACTAGGTGCACAACTCATACATAATCCTGTGCACCTTTCTATGCACCATATATATGTAGTACACGACCGTTAGGGGTGAATACAAAGGGATCCAAAGATCTAATAACATGTTTTAAAGAATAAAATATATGATATTTCAAACATCAGTTAGGGGTGAATATAAAGGGGCACTTTTGAGTTCGCACACTCGTTAGAGACAAAAATTAGCATCTGGACCAAACTCGTTATATAGAGTGCTAGGTATGCATTAATAGTTTTTAGTAGGATTGAACTTATATGGCTAGGGTGTCAAATCCATGTATTCATTAGTCTGGCTCGCATAACAGTTATTTTTAGAATGGTATTTTTAGATATAGCTTTTATGTATATACTATATGTATATATTTAGGATCTTTGGATCACAACTACTATTTCAGAGAACATTTTCATAAAACATGCCCAAGGGCATATCTTTATGATTTTTAGTATTAACATGATATTAGCATATCCATGTCATGTCATACCTAACAATTTAAGAGATTAAATCCCAGATAAAGGCAAAGATATAACAGATACAGAAAATATTACATAAAATGGGAAATAAAGAGAATTCTAAACTAGAATATGTCATGACAAGTCACAAAATGAGATTAAGCTTGAAACCTGCTTGTGTTAGAGATAAAAAAATGTTTATTGAGTGATTTTATCACTCACTCATCACTGTTTCCTTCTTTATAGCTAGTGATGACTGATTTGGACATGAGAAGGTTGTGAAATTTTTAGGATATCGTTAGAGATAACAAACATGTCAGTGACTCGCATACTTTTGTACAGCTTTATTCATGTGCATGTAAATGCTCTATACAGTTTGCAAAGATTATATATATAGTATGTTTTATAAAACAAGATATTTAGTAGTTTGATCTTATGAATAGTATTTTCTCTATGTTATAATTAGTATTTCATATCTAAAGCTTCTGTATGCAAAATTTTAATTTAATAGTTATTTCTTTACGAAAAGGATTCCCAATATTGGTACAGGATTAGTATAATAATAATAAATAATAATGTACAGTAACCTATGGTAGGGAGTCCTACAGTTGTTGGTATTGTAGTAAATCTGAGCTACATTCTTAGGAAAATATGTTTTCACATGCATAATTTTCTAAAATTGCATGAACCAGAGCCAACATATCCTAACAATTGTTGCTCGTGTCCTCTTAGCATAAGTTTAATAATATAAACTTTAGTTTTATTTTAGATATCAACCCTACTATATTTGTAATTTTTTAGATAGAAGATCCCATCTACTTAGATTTATAAGTGATGAGAGTAGTGCCTCAATGAGGCCTATGAGTACAAGTGAGAATAAGAGATCTCAACACTTTTAAGTATCTCTTAGACCAAAGGATATGAGAGAGATAATCAAAAAGGTATTGAGAGAGCGACTTTAACACCCAAACAAGGTAGAAACTTATGAGCTAGTTAATGGTGAGGCCTATTAGGGACCAGTAGAGGGTATTATGATTCGAAAAGAGAGGGTTATTAGATACTTGGGTTTGACCATCAGATAGGTCATATTCAGGCATAAATACAATAGTTACAAATGGTTATGAGAGGCTACATCCAATTTATAGTTTGCTTGGGATACATCAGACACCTAAGTTTTGTGGTTCTAAAGATTTGGAAATAGTTGAAGATTGGATAAAGTCAATTGAGAGTGTAATGGGGTTATTCTCTATGTCAGATAAATAGAGGATTATATGCGCTACATATATGCTTAGAGATGGCGCGAGGGTGCGGTTGAACCTATAAAGGTTTTAATAGATAAGGAGAACTTATGTTAGGCAAAGTTTCAAAGATTATTTGACGAGGAGTACCACAGTGCTGACATGGTTTATGTCAGAGCCTAAAAGTTCATAAAGTTGACTTAGGGGACCAGTTTGGTTAAGGATTATACCACTAGGTTTAATTCATTGGTAGGGTTATTTCTAGTATGGCAATTTTGGAGTTGACTAGAGTATAGATATTTATCCATGGATTGCCCTTTACCATTACAAGACATGTGATAACAGGATTTTTCCCTTTAGAGATTTAATGATACTTTAGGGAGAGTCTTAAGGTTTGAGGTATATTTAGAGAATAAATATGTGTTTTTCATACCAATGGAGAGGGGTCTTGTAGCATCCTAGGTAAGAAAAGCCCTTAGGGGTAGAGTTTTGGGGTTAAAAATAAAATTCAGGAATAGAATTTGAGTCTAAAAGAGTTTAGGGGTGAGTTGGTAAGTTTCTAGAGCTGTGTGGTCTTCGTATGATTCCTTTAGGGAGGTTTCAATCATGCGAAGTGTGGGAAATGAATTTCCTTCATTTCCCTCGGTGCACTCCCATGCACATTGCCCTGCACACCCGTGTAGGTGGGTTTAAAGAGAAAGAGACAGGAGATTAAGTTTTATTTCTGACCCATTTCAGTATTTTCCTTCTCTTGTTCAGCAGCTCCCAGCCCTAGGCGAGAAATCCAGCTTCTAACGGCTCCCAATCCAGCTAGAGAGACTAGAGATTAGCTTGAGTGAAGGATTTCCAACAGCCATGTCGAGAGGTAAGTGTTTCTTACTTCCTCCTTGCGTTCCCAACTTGTTTGATGATGTTGGAAACATGTGTTTCCGTTTCCAGCTTGTGGTGTTATGTTTGCATGCTGATATGATGATTATTTGATGATTATATGATGATTTCCACCCAGAATGCATGCTTGCTTTGTTTGTGAGTGTGCTAGTGAGAGAAATGATAGATTTCCATGGTGGAATGAATGTTGATGGATACATGATGAAATTGATGCTTGAGATGTGTATATAGGAGTGCCAAATATGCAGGTTTCAAGTTAATTTAATTGTGGTTACGAATTGGATGAGTTCCTACACTTTATAGGTAAGCCATGTCGCTACAGAACCAGACGCACGCCCGTGTGCCTGTGTTTTTGTGAGGGCACGGCCGTGTGCACGAAGTACGCACGACCTGAATGTAGAGAACACGACCATGTGTCCTAAGAGACACGGTCATGTGTTCGTTCTTTGTTTGAAATGCGCCTAGAATTCCATAAGCGCGCACGATCGATTGCACCACCAGTGCATAACCCCGTGCTTCTGGGCACACGCCCGTGTGCCTTTGCCATGCACGCCTGTGTGTGTGTGTTGCATGACTGTGTACTTTGTCCACACGCCCGTGCGTCAGCTATTTTCCAGAATTTAAGCAGTAAAATGGAATAAAAAGATTTGGTAACCATCCAGAAGGCTAATACTCATCAGATAAGTCAAAATTCAGACAAGTAATGCTGCATGAACATATCATAGCATAGCATATAGCTTGAGAAAGGATCAAGGGATCCGAATTCAGTAGTTTTCAGCATCCAAGACCTGATGTATGGGTTATAGTTTGGGTAAACTTGAGGGGGCATCTGTGGGATCTAGCTTTCTGACACCAGTCAGATTGTCTAGCACAATATATTCAGCTTTCTAGCTAGTAGCTAGACTGTTCAGCCCACTTGGTCAGGATGTCGAATCCCTGTGTTCATCAGCTTGATCAGCACAGCAGGTACCTTCGGGTACATATAGATTGAAAAGCATGCATCATCAGTTACTTTCAGTTAGCATGACATGACTTACACATTATGACATGTAATAATTATAATAATGAGATTCCAGATAATCCAGTAATCAGTTTCAACACCCACAAGCGACTAGATGTATGTTTAGGGCCGAGGCCAGGTATGTTATTGCTTGAGTGTTGCTTGCTTGGGTTGAGGGAAGTAAGGAATGCTTACTGGGTGATCTTTATCACTCATCCCTTTCCTTCTTCCTTCCTTTTCATGTCAGTGTGCTGCTGGCGAGGAGTGGGTGGACTGAGGCTTGCGAGAGGGGACCCTACACACCAGTTTTCAAATGTATTTTCAGTTTTGGACCTGATGGGTCTTGTACAAATTGTAAATGTACTCAGATGTAAAGAACAGTGCACAGAAACATTATATATATATATATATGAAAAAGGCCAGTTTGGGCCCATTGTATATTTCAGTTTATGTTTAAAGCTTCAGCTTATGCAATGTAACTAGCAGTAGGATTTTATTTTTTGTAGGATTCCCGTCGCGGGTACCCAGATTTTCAGATTATTAATAAAAGAGCCCTGTTATTCAGTAGTAGGGGTACTCGTGGCGGCGAGTCCTATAGGTCTAGACAAAGGTTTAGATAAAGGTAAAGACAGAAGTAAGAAACCAATGTAGCCCAAGAAGTCAATTAGAAGAATGAAGTAGAGAATAAAGCTATCGGTATGTAGGATGTATGGTAGAAGGTATCTAGGAGAATACCTTATAGGGCAGAGTGTGTGCTTCAAATGTTGACAGGTAGGGCACAGGTCATCTGAGTGCCCATCTGAAGGAGGAGTTAGACCATTTAGTTGTAAAGTAAGACTGAGTAAAGGTATTTCTTGTTTAGCTAATAGAGACAATGAAATAAGTAAATATGGTGTTAGTACTTCTAGAGAAAGTGTAGGTATATCAGGAGGAGAGAGAGCCAAAGTTTTTACAGTGAGGCATGATCTAGTAAAGGCCACTCCATATGTAGTTACTAGTCAATTATTTTTCTTTACTATTCCTTTATATATATTGATTGATTGTGGTGCCACACATATTTTCATATTTAGAAAAGTGGTTGAGAGATTAGGTTGATCCTTAGTATAACAAATAAGAGTATTTGTATTGAGGTATAGGATAGAGATATAGTATTGAGTGATCAAGTACTAATAAATTAGTAAATAGTGATTATAGGTTGAAGATTAAAGATAGATCTGATCATATTAGAGTTAACTAATTTTGATATAATTTTAGACATGGATTTCTTAAGCAGTTATATAACAGAGATAGACTATAGGAGAAAAATGGTTAGATTGTAGTTAGGCCTTGATCAGTTTGTATTAGGAGAAGATAGAGTGGAAATCATGTTTATTTCCTACATCCAGGTGAAAAGGTTATTAAGTAAGGGTTATGTAGGATATTTGGCCAATGTGGTATATAGAAGTGTGATTAGGCTAAGTATCAAAAAAGTGCCTGCAGTGAGAGAGTTTCTTGATGTTCTTTCTAAGGATTTGCGAGGGTTACCTCTAAAGAGGGAGTTGGAGTTCTATATTGAGTTGCTACCTGATATGACACTTATCCCCAAGGCTCTATATTGGATGGCTCTAGTAAAACTTTAAGAGTTTAAAAAACAACTTCAAGAGTTAATAAGAAAGAGATTTATTTGGGAGAGTATTTTATGTATGAAGTAAAAGAAGGGTTATAAGGGTTTAAATCGAGATTAAAAATGAGATTTTATAATAAAAAATAAAGTTGAAAGGGTTCAGGGGTAAAACTAGTCATTTAGAAGCTATATGTGGCATGTACCTAGTTTTCTTCTGGAGAGTATTCTATGTATGACGCAAAAGAAGAAGGAAATCCAAAATTTCCTTGACACACGACCGTATGCCTTAGGCACACAATCGTGCATCATGTTAGCACTGCCATTTATATGTTTATTTTTCTAAATTTTGATACTTTCATCAGCTTCTTTCTTCTTCTTCTTCCCTAATGAACCCTAAAACACCTATAAGTGATCAACCAGCAGTCTAATATCAGATTACAAAGCTTGAACCAACTAGGGAGAGATATTCAACAGCCATGGCTAGAGGTAAGTGTTGCCTTGCCTCTTTCACCTTGTTTCATAGCATATTTTCTTGTATGTCTGAGTTATGGTGATCCTTGCTAGATACTTAATGTGTATTTAGCTTGTTGAAGTGTTGAGATAATGATTTAGAAGCTGGTTAATGGATGATTTCCTTAAAATATGCATACATGTCTGAGTATATGTGTTTTGATACTTCATCTTGAGAAATATGATGTGTTAGCATGATTTGGATGAGTTGTATGGGTTAAATATACTTATGATTGATATATTGAACCTATGAGATTCTTTGATTTAGATTTGTTAACGTTTGGATGGTGAATAGTAAGATTTCTAGGTTTTCAGATGTGTTATTATAGAATTTAAGTTGAGAGCATGATCATATACCTGTAAAAGCATGATTGTATGCCTATAGGTGCACGATTGTATAATTGCATTTCTACAAAGAGACTATGTATATAGTCGTGCATGCCTAGAAAACCTGGATACATGATCATGCAAGTGAGAGTACAACCATATGCTTATTTTTAATTTTACACGCACGTGTAAGCAAGGCACGAGAGTATTATATAAGCTATTGCATGTAGCATCCTAGATTCAAAAAAGCCCTTAGGGGAAGAGTTTTGGGGTTAGAAACGAAATCCAGAAATAGATTGAGAGTCTAGATAAGTTCAGGGGTGAGTTAGTAAGTTTTTAAAGCCTGTGTAGCTTTCGTATGGTTCCTTTCGGAAGGATTCAATCATGCGAATGCGCAGGAAATGAGTAATGCTCATTTTTCCATGTGCATGCCCGTGCAAGTGCATGTATATAAGTGAGCCGAGAGAATTTTAAGGCTTTTTCTCACCCACCTTCCATTTTCAGCAAGTTTCTCTTTTCATTTCAGTTCCTCCCAACCTTAGAGAGGAAATCCAGCCAGTGGTAGCTCCTGATGAAGCTAGAGAGACATACGAGGAAAGCTTTCAGAGGCAATGGCGTGAGGTAAGTGTTCGCTTACTTTTCCTCGTGTTTTCCCAGGTTGCTTTGTGAATTTTGATGCTTAGATGAGTTCTTTGCATGTTGATGAATGTTGGGAATGTTTATATGCCATTGCATGTTGGTTTGGATGATAAATTTCCACCCTTGAAACATGCATGTGCTTGTGTGTGTGTTTTGGTGAGAGAAAGAAGAAGCTTTCATGGTGGAATGATGTGTTGTTGATGCATGTGGAGATTGAGTTCATATGAATGCTTATTGAGGTGTTGGAAATGTGTATTTAAAGTAAATTTGAAGTTGATTGTGAAATGGCATGGGAATTGTGCAATTTCCGGCAAGTGTTATTGTTGAAGAACAATACACACGACCGTGTGCCTGCATGGCACGGTCGTGTGCCTTTGTTTTTTGAGACACACGCCCGTGTGCACGTTGTGTGTACGATCAAGATTGCAGACACATGCCCGTGTGTCCTGAGGGACACGACCGCGTGTGAGCTTTTTCATGAAAATTTCCCAGAATTCCAGTAGCTTGCACGACCAGCAGCACGACTAGGGCACACGTCCGTGTGTGAGCCATGCACGCCCATGTGCCTTGCCCACACGCCCGTGCAACAGCAGAATTTTCCAGAAAGCATGAAATTGAATTAATTAAGCATGGGAAATCAGTTTAATGGCATAAATGCTTCAGATAAACATCAGATAAGCAGAGATTCAGATAATAAAGCTGCATATGCATACCATAGCATGACATGTAGCTTCAGAGAGGATCAAGGGATCCGAATTCAGTAGATTTCAGTATTCAGAACCTGACGTACGGGTGAGAGTATAGATGAACTCGAGGGGGCATCTGTGGGATTCAACTTTCTGACACCAATCAGATTGTCCAGTATTTCAGATTCAGCTTTCTGACACCAGTCAGAATGTTCAGCAGCAGTTATTATTCAGCTTTCTAACCAGTAGCTAGACTGTTCAGCCCACATGGTCAGGATGTCGAATCCCTGTGTTCATCAGTCTGATCAGCACAACAGGTACGTTCAGATTTAAGATATTCAGATGCATGCATCCACAGTATTTCCAGTTAACATGACATGACATAACATACACATCATGACATGATTAATTAATAAGATCAGATAAATCAGTAATCAGATAATCAGTAAAGTAATTCAGATTCCAACAAGCGACTAGATGTATGAATAGGGCCAAGGGCAGGTATGTTTGTGATTATATGTTGCTTGCTTAGGTTGAGGGAAGTAAGGAGTGCTTACTGGGTGATCTTTATCACTTATCCCCCTCCTTCTTCCTACCTTTTCAGGTGTTCGTTCTGTTACCGAGGAGCGGGTGGTTCGAGGCTAGCGGGAGAGGGCCCACACCACAGTTTTCAGTATGTATATTCAGTTTTGGACCTGTGTGGTCATATTGTAAATGTTTTATGTATTCAGATGTGAAAACATTGTATGGAACAATATGTATATATGATAAAGGCCATTGGGCCCATTGTACAGAACAACAGATATATCTAAGTTTTATGTATTTCAGCTTCCGCATGCGTTGTATTCAGTTGTACAGCATCAGTATTGTATTTGTGTAGGATTCCCATCGCGAGTACCCGTATTTTCAGATTATTAATAAAAAGCACCTGTGGTTTTAGTAGGAGGGGTACTCGTGGCGGCGGGTCCTAAATTGCATGCCTATGTAAGTGTGGGACATGCCAGTGCAACTTCATGCATGATCATGTGCCTTACACCATATACCTATGTAGTACACCAAGAAATTACAAGAAACTCACAAACGCTAGCACAACTAGATGCATGACTAATGCACGATCCCATGCTCTTTCTTGCATACTGATAGCATGAGATGTAGCTTGAGTGGGTTTTTACCTAAGTTTTAAGTTATATATATATATGTAAATATGTATTTAGTTTTTAGTTGATAGCATGTTAGCTCATACGCTTTGTATTACTCATGCATAAGGGATGTATAATAACATATATGTTTTCAACTATTAAATAGTAGTAACAAATTATGAGTTTTCTTTAGGGTATTGTACAGTGAGTTCTAGCATTCCCCTACATTTCATCTATAACTCCCGTTCAGTGCATAGTTGTAGGATCCGCCACTACGCGTACCCATGCTGCTGAATGTATCTCATTTCTTTTATTAATATACTGAAAACTGGGTACACATGACAAGAATCTTACGAAAAGAAAACCCTACTGCTGCTGCTATTTACATGCGCAATGCGGAAGCTAAAACTGAAATTGTAATATACAATGGGTCCCAATATACATTTTTCATATACAACTGTTTTTGTACATATGTATACAAAAGTATATACAAATTTACAATTATGACCTAACAGGCCAAAATTGAAATTACATACTGAAAACTGGTATGGGGCCCTTTCCCGTCAACCATGGTCCACCCGCTCCTCGCCAACAGCATGCAAACCTGAAAAGGAAAAAAAAAGGAAAGGGATGAGTGATAAAGATCACCTAGTAAGCGATCCTTACTTCCCTCAACCCAGTAGGCAAACACACAACACATACCTGGCCTTGGCCCTAATTATTCATCTAATCGCTTGCTGGATCTGGATACGTTGCTTATTCTGTTATCTGATCACATTATTCATTCATGTCATGATTTATATGTCATGCCATGCTAACTGAAAACTTAATATGCATGCATTTGAATATCTATGTATCCAAAGATACCTACTGTGCTGATCAGGCTGATGAACACAAGGATTCGACATCTTGCCCATGTGGGCTGAACAGTCTAGCTAAAGGCTAGAAAGCTGAATATGAAATGTTAAACAATCTGACTAGTGTCAGAAGGCTGAAATCCCACAGATGCCCCCTTGAGTTCACCCAAAGCTCTAACCTGGATGTTAGGTTCTGAATGCTGAATGCTACTGAATTCGGATCCCTTGATCCCCTCTCATGCTACATGTCATGCTATGAAATGCTCATGCAACATTTGTCATCTGATTTCTTTCTTATTTGATGTTTATTAGCCTTTGGAAAGGTTACCCATCCATTATAATTCATTTTACTGTTTTGTCTGGAAAATTCTACTGCTGCACGGGCGTGTGAGCAAGGCACATGGGCGTCCAAGACACATACACGGGCGTGCATGGCAAAGGCACATAGGCGTGTGCCCAGACGCATGGGATCATGCATTGGCTGTGCAACCGATCATGCTCGCTTCTGGAAATTCTGCGTATAACTCTGAAATAACTAGTACACGGTCGTGTCCCTCAAGACACACGGGCATGCGGCTGTAAACCAAGCCGTGCACACTTCGTGCACACGGGTGTGTCCTTGTAAAAACAAGGGCATACGGGCGTGCTCATGCGGGCACACGGGCATGTGTCTTGTTCTGCATCGATAACACTCACCTAGAAATGCAAGAAACCAAGGCAAACCACAACCAAACTCAAATTAATCAATAACACACATTTCCTGCACTCCAATATGCATATAACAAGCATCAATTTCATCATTCATCCATCTCAACCCATTCTACCATGAAAATCACTCTTTCTCTCACATAAACACATACAAGCAAAGCAAACATGGTTCAAGGGTGGAAATCATCATCTCATGCATCATTTCATCAACATATCATCATATACACATCTTATATAACACATAAGCATACTGGAAACACATCACGCAGTACACATTATCACAAACATGCTGGGAAACGCAAGGAAGAAGTAAGGAAACACTTACCTCTTGCCATGGCTACTGGAAATCTCTCTTTCTATCTATTCTCTTCCTTCTCTAGCTGGATTGGGAGCTGTTGGATGCTGTATATCTGGTCTAGGGCTGGGAATAGCTGAAACAAGAGAAAACTTGGTTGAAATGGAAAAGCTGGGTGAGAAGTACACTTAAACCTCCCGTCTCTCTCTTTTCAACCCATCTGCAAGGGCGTGCAGAGCACAGTGCACAGGAGTGCACAAGGGAAAATGAAAACTCTTCATTTCACGTGCTACGCATGATTGAAACCTCCCAAAAGAAATCATGTGTAAGCCACACAGGCTCTGAAAACTTACTATCTCACCTCTAAACTCTTCTAAACTCTCAATCTATTTCTAAATCTCACATCTAACCCCAAAACTCTACCCCTAAGGGTTTTTCTAATCTTGGGATGCTACAATAGTTTTTAGTAAAGTAGTTATGTAGGATCCTTGTTTATGTACTAATAAAGCATTTCCCTTACATAATATTTATAATAGATATCAAGAATTTTAGTAAATTATCTAATATAGTAATAGTAGTATATACAGTAGCGAGTGCTATTTTTTTTGCTATTAAAGCAAGCTTTAAGCCATTAGGGTGAGTTTTGAGCCAATATTTTTCGAAGATGTTTTTCAACATGCATCGTTTTCTAAATTACATGAGCATAAAGCCAGTATATCCCAACAGCCAAAACTTATGATTCCCCTCAATGTAATTATCTCAGTAGTAGATTCAGTATAGAAAGTAGACCTTGACCCTTTTCTATTACGATCTTAGATGTAAGATTTTAGTTTCCTAGGTTACTTGAGAGTAAAGGTAGTCCTTTAAGAAGTTGAAAGAGGGGTAAGAGAGGATCCCAAGAATCTCTAGAGTCTTTGAAAGAAGAGGATTTAAGAGAATATGGTCAGAGATATGATAAGAGAAGAGTTTCAATAGTTTTTCAGAGGAGGATAGTAAAAGCTAAAAGAAGATAGTGACCAGTTATCCGAGATGGGATCATTATTAAGAGGCAGAGTTTAAGGTTAAAGATAAAAAAGTGTTAGAGATTCGAAGGATTTCCTCCCCAGGTTCAGTGAGCTCAGAAATCTAAGAGTAATGGAAGCCTAGGTAGAGGTGATATCAGTATTAAAAACAAAGAGAAGATTATAGTAGCTTATGAGAAGAAATTTATAGGATGATGTAAGAGGTAGTTACCCAAAGCCAATTTAGTGTAGTTTTCAAAGGCTAGAGACGAGTCAATATCAGAGATAGGGTTTAGAGACAGATTTAGTAGGTGTTAAAGGTTTCAAGAGAGACATTGTCCCAACTTCAACTTGTCAACAATCTGCCAGCCCCTTAAATTTAATGGGTTTAAAGAGTTTAATAGTGATAGAGGACTGGATAGAGATAGAAAAAAGTATCATAGTATTTTCAGTGTGAAAGATAGAGAAAGAATCATACATATAGTTCACCTACTTAAAAGAGATGCGGGGGTTTAATAGAGCCCGCTACGTTAATAGTGGATGAAGGCAATTTGACCTAGGCAAGTTTAAGAGATCAATTGAGAGAGATATAAATATTGGGGACAAAGGAAAAGAATCTGATTAGGACAAGGAAAAAAAAAAGAAAAAGAAGCTACTGAAAAAAGCTGAGAGATAGAGAGATCAGCCCTAGTTACTCGGAAAAATATGTTAAAAGCTTATCTTCCTAAAAAATTTAGTGAAGATATAAAAAAAGCATTGAGATTTGAGAGAACGCTGAGATCAGAGGAATTTTAGAAGATCAACATGTTTTTGAGCTCAATAGAAAAGAGAGATAATGATAAAGATAAGAAGTTGATTCAAGAAAAGAAAAAACTATTCAGAGAAGATATAGGAAAAGAGATCAATATCCAATGTGTGTCAAATGCAGTCAGGGATGAATGAAATTAAACTAGAGCCTAAACAATGAGGCAAGAGTAGACAAGAGTGAACTTATGTGTAAAGTTAAGGGGTAATATTTTTTTCATAATGACACTCAGTGTTTTTATTTCAAAGAATAATATTAGAGAGATTTAGGTTTGTCCTTAGCATGATTGATAGATAGTAGCACCAGTGCTCAGTTAACAGAGGATAACACAATAAAGGATGATCAGAGAGCTTTTAAGATAAGAGATAGAGAGATTTGATCAATTTTTATGGTTAGATTAGTTATTATTAAGTTGTTTTGATATGACCATAAGGGATGATTTTCTGATTAAGCATGAGACATAAACAAATAGTCATAGAGAGAGGAAAAGGTTAGGCTCCAGTTAGGTAATGATCTTTTTACTTATAAGAAAAGATGAAGGTTGAGGCAAAATAATCAGAGTGTATAGTTCCAGTAAAAAAGATGTTAAATAAAGTTTTTCTAAGAGACCAGCAGTAAGAGAGAAAAAAGTTCACAGAGAAAGAGAGAATTCTATGAAGACAACAACAAATTTTGAAATGATTAAGAAAGAAAGAATCGAATTCAGTAAATCAGATAGAAGAAAAGATAAAAAAGGCCCAAAATTGTCACAAGAGCTAACCAGATAAGAAGCCTAAAATATGAAGATTTCAAATGGGAAGGTACCTTTGGCTGAGGTATTATAAGAACCCAAGGGTAAAATTGTCCTTTTAGGCTTGAGATCAAGGGTAAAAGTGAGATTTCTGATAGAAAAAAGATTTAAGAGGGTTCAAGGGTGGAAGAGTCATTTAGAAGCCTTTTGTGGCTTATGCATTGATATTCTTGGGAGAACATTCCATGTATGACGTGAAGATAGAGGAAATTGAGATTTCTATTGCACACACAACTATGTGTCATGTCATTTAAGCATATATACATATTATTTTTCTGTTATGCATATTCCAATTTTTATCTTCTTCTTTCCCTCTTTATTTCCAGCAAACCCTAGATTTGAAAATGTTCAACCAATAGCCCAAATCCAAGCTAAAGATCCAGAAGTAATTAGAAAGAGAGATCCTGAAGCAATGGCAAGAGGTAAGCATTTCCTTACCTCTTCCATTTGGGTTTATAGCATGATTTTCTAGTTTGTGTTTCCCTCATATGTTTGCTGCATGTTAAAAATGTATTATAGCATGTATTGATGATGAAATGAGACCTTAGATGATGATTTATGAGCTGTTATAAGATGATTGGATGTTTATGTGCTTGGGTATATAATTGTGAGAAATGTGAGATTATTAACATGCTTTATGATGAATAAATGGAATGAGTATGCTTATTGGTTGATATATTTCATGTATGAACGAATGATTTGAGTAGTGGTTATTTGAGTTGAGATTTGTTGGGATTTTTCTGGCTTGCCAGACGTCATTTGCTAGAAAAAAGTTGAGCACATGATCGTGTCCTTGAGGATACACGCATATGTGGCCCATTTTCTATATGAGCATGACCTTGTAGGGTACGTGTGCGTATATGAAAATCTAGACATATGGTCGTGCAACCAATGCATATACCTATGTGCTTAATCCTAAATTTACACGTCTGTGTAAGTAAGACATGAAAGTGTTGTTGTGCTGTTACATATCCGTACCAGTGCGGCATACGACCTTGTACCTTGTTGCACGCTTACGTGTTCGCACCACATGTCTGTGTAGTCAACCAAAGTTTTATAAATTGATTCCAAAAGCTTGCACAACTAAGAACACGACCAACACATTTTCCCATGCACCTTTACACATGCTTGTGCACTTAGAGACACTCTTATGCACTTTAAGAAAAGCAAAAAAAGAATTCTAAAGCAAAGTTAATCCATTCCAAACCCTTTATAAGCACAAAAAACTTAAGAATAACAAGATATAACAGCATATCATGCATGATTATTAGTATAGGGCATGACATGCCACATAAGATGTTTTTAGAAATAGCTTCATGAATCTAATAGCATGATTTCAAAGTATAGGTATATGATGTTTCGAACATTAGTTAAGAGTGGATATGAGGGGATACCTATGAATTCGCACGCTTGTTAGAGAAGGAAACCAACATCCATTAGAGAGGATATGTTCTTTGACCAAGCTTATTAAAGAGAGTACTGATCATACACGAGTAGTTTTATTATAGGTTTGAGCTCACATGGCCACGGTGTCAAATCATTGTATTCATTAGTCTAGCTAGCATAATAGATATTTTTAGATATAGTATCTTTCTGACTCAGTTTTCTGCTTATACTACATGTACATGTATATATATATATTTAGGATCGTTGGATCATAGTTTTATTTAGAAAAAGTTTTCAGAAATCAGGGCCAAGGGCAAATTTTATAATTAATCAGCATTTACAAAACATTAGAGCATAAATATCATGTCATCTATAGGATTAATGAGAAAACAGAAACAAATAAGGATAAAAGTAAGAATACTATAGAAAACAAAAGAAATATAAAAAAGAAAGAAATAAGTAAGTTGTAAAGCAGAATTTAATGTGATAAGATATGGAAATCAGTTTAAGCTTGAAACCTGTCAGTGTTAGAGATAGAAAATGCTTGCTGAGTGATTTTATCACTCACCCTTTTCGCTTCTCTTCTTTTTTGTAGGTCAATGGTTCTATGATTGAGTAGGACGATGCAACTGTCAGATTTTGGGGACATGGCTCTACAGCAAATAACATGTTTTAGCTCGCATACTTTGTATACATTATTTTGGCTTTATGCATGTTTCTATGTATAAAACTATTATGAGATGTTGTATGAACAACATATTTAGAAATGTATAGCCTGAGATTTCTAAGAAAGAAATTATTATTTCTCATGTAGTTTTTAATCCAGTAAGATAGGGAGCCCATCAAGGGCTAGTTAAAGATCAATTTGGTCAAAGAGGATAGGGTATGTCAGAGAAAATCAGAAAAACTTATCAGATGCCTAAGTTTGGTTATTAGAGGGATTCGAGTTCTAGTACAAATACAATTGGTCCTAGTGGTTCTGATAAATTGTATCCGATCTATAGTTTACCTAGGGTTCATCAACTGTCTAAGTTCAATGGTTCTAGAGATCTAGCTATGGTAGAGGAATGGATTGAATCAATAGAGAGTGTTATAGGTTTGTTCACTATGTTAGATAGAGAGAGGGTCTGATATACTACTTTTATATTGAGAGGTGATACGAGGGTATGGTGGAACCTTGCAAAGATATTAGTTGATGAGAAGAGATTGCTTGGGTTGAGTTTTGAAGGATATTTGAGGAGGAGTATCACACTGTTGATGTGGTATATACTAGAGCTTAGAAGTTTATTGAGTTGACTCAAGGGACCAGATCAGTCAAAGACTATGCCACCCATTTTAACATATTAGCGAGGTTTATTCCTAGTATAGTAGAGTCGATCGGAGTATAGTAGAGTAGGAGTTAGGCTATTAATTGGTAGAGCTAGGCTAAACAAAAGTGTTAAAGGTTCAGTTGGCAGAAGTAGTGAAACTCTTAAAGGTGGTGCTAGAACGCTTGAAAGAGGTGTTAGTACACTGAAGGGCAGAGACAAAGCTAGGGTTTTTGCAGTAAGATGAGATCAGGCTAAGATAACTCCCCATACGGTTATAAATCAGTTGGTTTTCTTTGATACTCCTTTATATGTGTTGATAGATTGTGGTGCCACACATAGTTTCGTATCCAGAAGAATGATAAAGAGATTAGGGTTGATCCTTAGTATGATAGAGAGGAGTTTTGTGTAGAGATGCTTGATGAGGGTGTGATAGTGAATGATCAGTTACTAGTAGACTATGAGGTAGTTATTATGGGAATGATCTTAAGGATAGATCTGATCATATTGGAGTTGGCTTATTTTGACATGATCTTAAACATGGATTTCTTGAGTTATTATGAGGCAGAGATTGATTGTAAGAAGAAAAAGGTTAGATTGTAGCTAGACCCTGATCAATTCGTATTTAGTGAGGAAATAGTAGAGACCATGCTTATTTCTTGTTTACAGGCAAAGAGATTACTAAGCAAAGGATGTGTAGGATACTTGGCTAATGTAATATGCAAGAGTTCAGTTGAGTCAAGTATCGAGGATGTACCTATAGTTGGAGAGTTTTCAAATGTCTTTCTTGAGGAGTTACTAAGTTTACCTTCAGAGCGAGAGTTAGAGTTTTTAATTGAGTTGTTTCTCAATACGACTTCTATTTCTAAGCACCGTATTGAATGGATCTGACGAAACTACAAGCGTTGAAGAAGCAACTTCAATAGTTACTTGATAAGAGGTTTATTCGCCCGAGTTATTTAGGATTGGGTGCTTTGATTTTGTGTGTGAGGAAGAAAGATAGGTCCTTAAGGATGTGCATAGACTACAGAGAGTTGAATAAGATAATAGTCAATAACAAGTACCCATTGCCTTAGATAGATAATTTGTTTGATTAGTTGAGCAAGGTTATAGTATTCTCCAACATAGATTAGAGGTCTAGGTATCATCAAGTAAGAGTTGTAGAGAGAGATATACCTAAGACTGCTTTCAAGATGAGGTATGACCATTATGAGTTCGTGGTATTGTCTTTTAGTTTGACCAATGCTCCTATAGTGTTTATAGATTTGTTAAATCCAGTTTTCTAAGACTACTTAGATAGATTAATGGTTGTATTTATCGATGGCATCTTAGTCTACTTGAGGAGTGTAGAGAAGCATTGAGATTCATCCTTCATATGTTGAGAGATAGAAAGTTTATGCAAAGTTCGATAAGTATAAGTTCTAGTTGAGCAGTGTATCTTTTCTTAGGCATATTATTTCTATAGCAAGTATTTCAATGGATCCTAACAAGCTAGAGGTAATTTTGAGTTGGCTAGGACTGAAGACTACTAGAGAAGTGAAGAGTTTCCTTAGATTAACAGGGTACTACAAGAGGTTCATTGAAGGTTTTTCTAGAATAGCCAAGCCATTGACTACTTTGACTTAGTATGAGACACCATTTGTTTGGTCTAAGGAGTGTGAGGAGAGATTTCAGAAGTTGAAACAGAGGTTGACGAGTGCTTCAGTGTTAGCATTATCTTAAGAGGGCATTGAATATAGTATCTACACAGATGCTTCCCATCAAGGGATTAAAGTAGTGTTGATGTATTCTAGTAGGGTAATTGCCTATGCCTCTAAATAATTAAAGGACCATGAATTAAGATACCCTACTCATGATTTGGAGTTAGTTGTCATGGTTTTTACTTTGAAAATTTGGAGACATTACATTTATGGTGTGAGATGTTGCATCTATTTTGATCACAAGAGTTTAAAGTATTTCTTCACCTAGCGAAAGTTAAATATGAGACAGAGGAAATAATTAGAACTGGTGAAAGATTATGATTGTGAGATTAGATATCGCCCAGGTAGAGCTAATGTGGTAGTTTATTGTTTAAACAGGAAAGTAGTTTTGTCTATTATTATAGCTCAAAAGAGTTATAGTATGAGATTGCTAGAGATGAGATTAAGATAGTGATAGTTGGGTTTCCTAGACTTCAGATAGTGTCTACTCTGTTTGATGATATTAGGGTTTCCTAGAGGGTTGATTCATGGGTTCAGAGTATAGTTTATAATGTCTTTAAGGGTGCAGTACCAGTTTTTAAAGTTAGAGATAAGATTCTGAGAATAAGAGACAAAGTCTGTGTGCCATAAGATATAGAGTTGAGACAAAAGATTTTGTCAAAGGCTCATGATACAGTTTATTCAGCTCATCTAGGTAACATAAAGATGTATCAAGATCTCAAGAAACTATTCTGGTAGTTTGGTAAAATGAGAGATATTACAAATTATATGGCCAGATATCTGGTTTATCGGTAGGTTAAGGTAGAGCATCAAGACCTTCCAGTTTGTTACAACCAATAAGGATTCGTGAGTGGAAATGGGAGAGTATTTCTATGGATTTTATATCAGGACTCTTTAGAGTGTAGCATGGATATAGCAGTATTTGGGTTATCGTGGATAGATTGAGAAAGTCTGTGCACTTCTTACCAATCAGAGATGGTAAGAGCACCGATCATGATCTGAATTAAGAGGGGTTGTAATGCTCCCAAAATAGATTCTAAAGGCTCACAATTCCACTCTGAAAATCTAGCATTGTTTAAGCACTTATGTCATCTAATTTCATGCAATTTGAAATGTAACATTAATTCAACCTAAGCAATCACCACTTTTAGCAAGCTTCAATTCCTCAATTTCCACCATCAAAGCATCACATATTCATCACCAAGAAATGTAGGGAAATGAAGTACAAATCAACCCTAACAATCATAAATTAAAATTTTACAAGAAATAAACCTTAAGCATAAAGGAAATCTTCCACCAACTTAAAGGTGATCTAAGCATAAAGAATCCTTGCACACAAGCTTAAAGGAAGGCTCCACCCACTTGATACAAGACTCACCAATTTGAATCTCCACTACCAACTTCCTTCTTGTAATGGAAATTGAATAAAGAATGCAACTTGGTTCATAAGAACACAAGGTCCTAAGAACACAAGAATGAAAAGCCAAAGCTTTCAAATTTTTATTAATTCATCAAAAGTACCTTGACAATAAGTTTGGATTGCCTTTTATAGGCATGATACAAACCATGGTTACAATCTAACTAGCCCTAGTTAACTTAAATACAACTGAAATGAAATAAAAGAAACATAAAAATACAAATTATGTAAGTTTCTTAAATCTAATACAATGCATAATATAAATATAAACATATTTTAAAATATCATAATTTGCAAGCTTGGATCTTTATATAAATTTTCCTTGATTGAAATGACCTTGATTTGAATCTTCAATTTGAGTAATTGATCTAAATTGATTATTTAAATTCAATCTGAAGAGTTGTTGGCATTCGAATCCATGTTAGAAGCCATTTGAAATTCAAAACATCAAGGTTAAACCATGGGAGCAATTCTGGAATCAAAGCATGCAAAATAACTTGAAAAAAATAAGGCCAAAATTCTAAAAGAAGGCAGAAAGTATTGCGGTGCACGGTGCACATGCGGACAGGTGAACGGGTAGTGCAGGTGAGCGCTGGGCATGTGCGTAGGTGTGCATGAGTGCACACTTGCTTGTGGGTGTGTGCACTGGCATGCTTGCGACCGTGCGCGCAAGGTAGGAGTGCGTTGTTAACCAAGGGAAATTTTTACGCAGTCGATTTTCACTCGTTTCTTATTCGAATTGAGTCTCATTTTTTTTCTTAGCTTCGTATGAAGCCACTTGATAAAATTTGACTCTTTTGTGTGTCGTTTTGAATTTTTTGAATTTCGAGCATGATCTGAAGGCCTTGAGGAATATTATGCACACTAGTATAGGAAGTGTTGGTGTTATCATGCACAGTTGGAATTATGACTTTAAGAGGCACATTTGGTCTTCTTTGTTGGGCATAGATGATTGGAATGAACTTTTGAAGGCTTGACATACAAGTTGTGGGCATCGAAAGCTTGATTGTTGAAGTCACCTTTGATTTCACGCATAAGAATGGATATGGATTCATATCAGATCAGTTAAGTCGTCTGTATGTCAGAGAGATTATCAGGTTACATCAAGTTCCCAGAGACATTATTTCAGGCAAAAATTTGAGATTTTTATCAGCCTTTTAGGGCAGTCTACAAAGAGCTTTGGGGACTAGACTTTATTTTAGTTCAGCTTATCACTTGTAGACAGACGTTTAGTGTCACACCCATACTCAGGTATATTAAAAAATCCCTAATAGAAATTACTTTCAGTGGTTTTACTATAAATTCCTTTGAAAAATATACAAGAGTGATATTTCATAATAGGGGTAAAACGATCATTTTAAAATGATTCAAAGGAATAACATGGGTATTAAAAAGAAATGATCTAAAATAATTTACATGTTTAAGAAGGTCAATCTTAGTAAATTGTATGACGACATAGATGAAATTATTGAAAAAGATGAAGAGTAATTGTTATATTTTGCACTAGGGATAAAATGGTCATTTTAGAAAGATTCAAGGGATAAAGTAGACATTGAGAAGAAATGGCACAAGGTAATTTATATGTTAGGAAGGTTGCTTTTGGTAAATTGAATAAGGGGCATAGATATAATTTATGAAAAAGATTAAGGGTATTTTGGAAAATTAGGCATAATTAATTATTTAAAAAGGGTAAAGGTGCCCTTTTTTCATCCATTATGTTTCTTCTATGTAGCTAGACATTCCTTATTGTCTTTTTTTTTTTTACTTCAATTTTTGGAAGAGATCAAAAGGATTTTTCGGGAAAAGTGTTTCAATCATCATCTAAGGGAAGAATCTTACAAAAAAATTATTGAAATTTCATGTATTAGGTGATGTTCTAATTCTTTAATGGTGCATTAGGAATTTAGAAGGAGAAAAACTATTCAAAGGAAAAAGAAGAAGTAAGGGAAAAAATTGTAGGTAAGGAAATTTGATTGGAAAGTTAAATGTCTTCTCTTAAGGTCTATGGAAAATTTAAAATTGATTAGTTTTGGTAGTTAATGATATAAGAAATAGATATTATTATGGAAATGAAATGATATAAAATTAATTTTAGAAGAAAATATTTGATGCCATTAAGGAGGAAGATTTGGCTATGTAAAAAGAAAAGGAAGAAAATATATTTGGAGTGAATTTTAGGTTAAATGATTAAATATATAATATTGATAAATTATGTTGAGGCATGTATGATGAGAAACTTGACTTGTTATGCAATCTTGGAAAATTGATATGGTGATGTGGGAAGGCTAAGATGTTATATCAGTAAGTATTCATTAGGGAAAATTCTATAGGGATTAAGCGAGATCTAATAAGAATAAAGGCATAACCAATTTGTTTTACTTATTGAGCGATTAGTGCTAATCCTATTAGATTTCATTTATTTTGCAAGTACTCGTTGAGTAGTGGTCGGGGAGAGTCATGATGTAGGCGCTAGCATGACATTTGTCTTCGTTAAAATTAGAAGGATATATTTTGGATTTTTTATGATATTGTTGATATTTTATGGGTTGTATATAAGTTTATGACGCTTGAGTTGTAAGTAAAATATATTATCTGGAAAACATCGTTACATCTTCTGCTAATATACTCATGGTAGCCAATATATTATGTTTTATTTCAGTTAATCGTTGAATTATATAAATCCAGTTATTTGGTAGGATCGGTAAATTGTGATGGAGTGATTAGAAGTGTTTACTATAATTATTATGAACAAGATAAAGAGAAAATTTCTTTCGAATTGTATTATTTCTAGGGAAACTCTGACTATTTTTCCTTAGAACTAGCTTGACTTTGAGGAGGGGTTTACATTTTTGGTATCAGAGCAAGATTTTGGGAATGTAAGGTGTTTTCTAGTAAAAGATTTAGATATGCAATTTTTGTTAATAAGTGCCATAGTATGTGTCATTCCACGTAATGACCTCTCTCAGACCGAATGTTATAAGTTCTCTTCTGCCTTATGAGTTATATTAATAGCGACTATTAAATGTACTAATAGTAATAATAAATTAAATTAATTATCATACTTTATACGAGCAGTTACAGATACGACATATGACTAAATCCCGTAGGCTAGGTATACCTTCACAAGGTGAGACTTCAGACCCCCCGAGAGTAGTAGTCTTGGGTTTAGATGAGACGGGTATGCATAATATAATTGAACAAGTTTTACAAGAAGGGCAAGAGGGATCCACACCTGAGAGTATGATGAGACCACTATCTAAGGTGCCAGTAACTGTACCTACCTTAAAAGTTGTGGACTAAGAAATAAATATCAATGCTAATGTACTATAATGAAGGATTGAGATAATTTACGGGTTACCAGGTCAGCATCAACTCTCAGAATTTCGAGGTATAATAGACCCTATGGTAGCTAACGAGTGGATTAAGACAGTTGAAGGAACAATAGAGATATTTCTTATGATGAATCAAGGAAAAGTTCGTTATGTTAGCTCTTTATTAAAAGGAGACGCCCGTATTTGGTAGGAGTTGATTAAGCAGATGCATGATGTAACCACTATGACTTGGAGAGATTACAGATGAGTATTTGAAGCTGAATTCAGAATAATAGAGATGATAGCAGTAAAAACTCAGGAGTTTATTACTTTGTAATAGGGTAATGGAATGGTTAAAAAGTATTCTACTCGGTTAAATGTTTTAGCTAGTTTTACTCTAAGCTTAAAGAGTACATCACATCTTAGATTGGAGAGATTTATGCAAGGCCTTAATCCAACAATAACCTTACATGTTGTAGCAAGTCTACAGCCACCTCAGACTCAAGCTGAAGCCTTAGTTCGAGCCTTGACAATAGAGGTTTATATTAATAAGTTGCCAGGTCTAATTCTGAAGTTTTGGGTTTTTAAGACAATAAGAGAAAAGGAACTTTCAGCAAAGGGGAAATAAGAAAAATTGGAAGAACAGACAACAACTACCTATTGATGCTTAACTTTTTGAATTCTAGCAGTTCTTATTATTCTACCATGTCAAACTTGTAGAAAAAGACATCGAGGGGAGTGTTATATAGGACGCAATGTATGTTATTGATATGGCAAACTAGGTCATTTGAAGAGGGACTATAGAGTTATCTTACCACCAAGATCAGCTTCAACCTCAATAGCCTCAACAGTGAGTGGTCGTAGTGCTTGAGTTTATACAATGACCCAGAGCCAAGCAGATGCTCACCCATCAATTGCGATTGGTCAGTTATTTTTTTATGCCCTCGTTTTGTATGCATTAATAGATTTAGAAGCTACACATTCATTCATTTCACCTAAAGCTATTAAACAAGTTGGTATAGTACCTATAAAAGCTACTCAATCTATTCAGATAGAGCTACTTGATGGTAATAGTATAATGACTAGTAAGGTACTACCAGGAGAGTCTACGGTTATTCAAGGGTGAGATCTAGATTTTGATCTTATTATGTTTGATATGCCTGATTTTGATGTAATTCTAGATATGAAGTTTTTGGAGAAATATGGTGTCATGATTGATTATCGAAAGAAAAGAGCTAGATTTAATTTAGATAATGGAGATAAATTTAGTTTTGGCGAAGGTTACTTGATGATGACTATGATTAACAGTATTAAAGCTTAAAAATTATTAAGAAAAGGTTGTACAGGGTTTATAGTTCATATGGTGCATAAAAGAGAGACATCGGGCTTAGTGGTATAGGATGTATCAATAGTTCAAGATTATCTAGATGTTTTTCTAGATGATTTACTAGGATTGGCTCCTAAAAGAGAAGTTGAATTCAGTATTGAGTTAGAACCTGGTTTTGTGCCAATTTCTAAGGCTTCAACTGAACTTCAAGAATTAAAAATGCAATTGCAAGAACTTCTGGATAAGGGCTTTGTATGACCTAGTCATTCACCATGGGGTGCTCCTATTTTATTTGTTAAGAGAATGATAGGTCACTGCGTATGTGTATTGATTATAAAGAACCTAATAAAGTGATGATAAAGAATAAGTATCCACTACCTCATATCGATGATTTATTTGATCAACTTAAGGGAGTTTCAGTATTTTCTAAGATTGATCTGAGGTTAGGCTATCATCAGGTAAGAATTTTTGAAAAAGTTATACCTAAAACAGCTTTTCGAACTTGATATGAGCATTATGAGTTTATGGTGATGCCATTTGGCTTGACTAATGCCGCAACAATTTTTATGGATATGATAAATCAAGTTTTCATGATTGTTTGGATAAATTCTTGGTGGTTTTTATTGATGATATATTAGTGTACTTTAAGACCCATGATGAGCATGAAGAATACTTGAGATTTGTGTTACAATAACTAAAAGAAAGACAACTGTATGCCAAATTTTTAAAGTGTGAATTTTGGTTAGATATAGTGGTATTTTTAGGGCATGTGATCTCTAATGAGGGTATATTGATGGACCCCAATAAAATAGAATCAATTCTGGAATGGTGGTAGCTAAGAACAATCAAAAAAGTAAGAAGTTTATTGGGTTTGGTTGGATATTATAGAAGATTTGTAGAGGGTTTTGCCAAATTAGCTAAGCCACTTACTGCTCTTACAAAATAGGGAGTGCCATTTTTGTGGATCCATGCCTATGAAGACTGTTTTCAAGAATTAAAAAGGTGATTAACGACTGCCTTTATTTTAGTACTTTCGGAGAAAGGTATAGATTATGATATTTATTACGATACCTCTCTTAATGACTTAGGACTCGTATTGATGCAGAAAGGAAAAATATTTACATATGCTTCTTAGCAGTTGAAAGATTATAAAACACGGTGTCTAACCTATGACTTAGAATTGTTAGTTGTGGTTTTCTCATTAAAAATATGGAGATATTACTTATAAATAGTTAAATGTAATATCTCTACTGATCACAAGAGCTTAAAGTATTATTTCACTAAAAAAGATTTGAATATGAGACAGAGAAGGTGGTTAGAGTTTGTTAAAGATTATGATTGTAATATTTATTATTAACCAGGTAAAGCTAATATGATAACTGATACACTAAGCAAAAAGGTTACCATTTTCCAACTCTCATCACAAAAAGAATTACAGGGACATTTTCTCAAAGAATATATTGAAGTGGTGATTGGTAGAGTTACTAGATTATAAGTTCAACCTACTCTACTGACAAAAATGAGAGAAAAAAAATTGAATGATGAATGGTACCAAGAAGTGAAACAACAAGTACTTAACAATCAAAAGACAAAGTATCAATTGATAGATGATATTCTAAGATTTAAAAGCCGCATATGTATTCCCCAAGACATGGATTTGAGAAAGAAAATATTGAGTGAAACCCATGATACACCATATACTGCGTATCCTAGGGGAGTAAAGATGTATCAAGACTTAAAGAAATAGTATTGGTGGAATGAGATAAAAAATGATATTGGGGATTATGTGGCCAAATGTTTAATATGTCAGCACATTAAAGTTAAACATCAAAGACCATCTAGGTTGCTTTAACCTCTTAGTATTCCTTAATAGAAGTGGAAGAATATTCAATGGATTTTATTGTTGGCCTCCCACGAGTTAAGTAAGGATATAATGCTCTATGGGTAATAGTAGATAGATTGACTAAAGCAGTACACTTCATTTTAGTAAAAGATGGCACAACAACTTATTAGTTAGGTCAAATCTACATAAGGTTGATTGTTAAATTGCATGGGGTACCTAAGACAGTAATGTCAGATCGAGACCTTAAATTTGTATCAGCCTTTTAGAATAGTTTATAGCAAGCCTTGGGTACACAGTTAGCATTTAGTTTAGCCTATCACACAGTCATATGGCTAGACTGAGAGAGTCAATCAGATCTTAGAAGACATGTCAAAAGCTTGTTGTATGGATTATAAGACAACTTAGTATGATATCCTACCACTGATAGAATTTGCTTATAATAACAATTATTAGGCCATAATCAAAATGGCATCGTAGGAAGCACTTTATGGAAGGAAATGTAAGTCTCCTCTTCATTAGAATAATTTAGGAGAACAAAATAGTTTGCAACAATCCTTAGGGCTTCAAATGATTCAAAAGATGATTGAAGATTTTAAGTTGATCAAAAGTAGATTGAAGTAAGCACAAGATAGAAAAAAGAGCTATGCAGACTTGATAAGAAAAGATATGGAGTTTTAGGTAGGTGACAAAGTATTTGTGAAAATTGCCCGATATAAGCAAGTTATGAGATTTGGCAAAAAAGGGAAACTTGCACCATGATTTATCGGCCCATTCGAGGTATTAGAAAGAGTGGGTAAAGTGGCTTATAAACTTGCATTTCCTCTGAGTATGGATAGAGTGCATAATGTGTTTTATGTATCATTGCTTTAAAGATACTTGAGAGATCCTTCACATATACTAAATATGGAAGATATTGAATTAGTAGATAACTTGGTGTATGAGGAGTGACCAATGCAAATATTGGACCGCATAATTAAAGAGCCTCGCAATAAGCAAATTCCACTAGTAAAAGTTTTGTAGAGAAATCATAAAATAGAAGAAGCAACATAGGAGGTAGAACAGGATATGAAATACCATTTTCCTAAATTGTTTTCTTGAATTTCGAGACAAAATCCTTTTAAGGGAGGAAGAAATGTCACACTCATACTCAGGTATATTTAAAAATCCCTAATAGAAATTACCCTCAATGGTTTTACAAGAAATTCCTTTAAAAATATACAAAAGAGTGATACTTCGTACTAAGGGTAAAACGGTTATTTTAAAAATATTCAAGAGATAATCTAAGTATTAAAAAGAAAGGATCTAAAATAATTTACATATTTAAGAAAATCATTCTTAGTAAATTGTATGAAGACATAGATGGAATTATTGAAAAAGATGAAAGGTAATTGTTATATTTTGCACTAGGGATAAAATGGTCATGTTAAAAGGATTTTAGGGATAAAGTAGGCATTGAGAAGAAATGGCATAAGGTTATTTATATGTTAGGAAGGTTACTTTTGGTAAATTGAATAAAGGGCATGATGTAATTTGTGAAAAACATGAAGGTCATTTTAGGAAATTAGGCATAATTAATTAATTAAGGTATCATTTTTCTTCCATTTTGCTTCTGCTCCCTAACTAGACGTTCCTTATTGTCTTCTCTTTTTTTTTTTCTTCAATTTTTGGAAGAAATCAAAAGGATTTGAGAAGAAATTTGTTAGGATTTTTCAAAAAAAGTGTTTCCATCATCATCTAAGGTAAGAATCTTGCAAAGCAATTATTGAAATTTCATGTATTAGATGATGTTCTAATTCTTTAATGGTGGATTAGGAATTCAGAAGGAGAAAAACTATTCAAAGGAAGAAGAAGAAGCAAGGGAAAAACTTGAAGGAAAGTAAATTTGATTGGAAAGTTAAGTTTCTCATCTTAGGGTTTATGAAAAAATTGAAATTTATTAGTTTTAGTAGTTAATGATATAAGAAATAGATAATATTATGGAGATGAAATGATATAAAATTAATTTTAGAAGAAAATATTTGATGCCATTAAGGAAGAAGATTTGAGTATGTAAAAAGAAAAGGAAGAAAATAGATTTGGAGTAAATTTGAGGTTAAACGATTGAATATATGATATTGATATGTTATGTTGAGGTATGAATGATGAGAAACTTGACTTGTTATGCAATCATGGAAAATGGATATGGTGATGTGGTAAGGCTAAGATGTTATATTAGTAAGTAGTCAAGGTATTTTCATGTCCAGGTTTGATAAATCATGCAATATATATATATACATGTTATGGTGAGTTAGTACTTGTTAAAATGGTGTGGTCTAATTTATTATTAGTAAGCTTAAATGATAAATATTAGGTCATGGTAACCTAAATATTAGTAGTGGTAGTGACCAAATATAAGTTGTACCTTAATGTACGAGGATTTTTAGCATATAAGAAAATATTGAGCAGAATAAATTTGATAGAAAGATTATATGAATGTATAACAGCTAAGAAATGAGTATAACATTGCATAGACATGCATATACATACTTTTTCATAACTAAATAAGTCAGTAGGCATTTAGAGATAAACATTTTCTTATTTATACACTTAAGTTTTCACACAGATTTATATTTATAGACTTAAGTTTGCAATCAATGAAATGTATAAAAAGGATGTAATTTATAAAGCATTTTTTTAATAGATTGTTATGAGGGAGAACGTATGAGTACCTTTACATGCACGTTTCCAAAAGGGAGTAACTTTAGATTCAAATATATGGTGCAATCCGTTTAGCATGCATGTAGGATGAGGATTGTACCCAAACAATTATGTTGCTCATATGGCCAAAGTTCTGAATCCATGTTTCAGTTTAGTCTAATTGGCAAGTAAAAAGAGTTTTTAGAAAGAAATGAGAAGTTTAGATATACATTATGTGATACATGTGATTTATCATACATACATATTTATGGTGTTATATCAAAGGGAAAATTCTTTAAAGATTAAACGAGATCTAGTAAGAATGAAAATATAGCCAATCTATTTTACTTATTAAGCCATGAGTGCTCATGCTGTTAGATTTCATTATTTTGTAGGTACTCGTTGAATAGCGATTGGGGAGAGTCATGATATAGGCACTAGCATGACACTTGTCATTGTTAAAATTAGAAGGATATATTTTGGATTTTTTTATGATATTGTAGATATTTTATGGGTTGTATATAAGTTTATGATGCTTAAGTTGTAAGTAAAATATATTATCTTAAATACGTCCTTACATCTTCTGCTAATATAATCATGGTAGGCAATAGATTATGTTTCATTTCAATTAATAGTTGTATTATATAAATCTAGTTATTTGGTAGAATTGGTAAATTGTGATGGAGTGATTAAAAGTGTTTACTATAATTATTATGAAAAAGATAAACAAAAATTTTCTTTTGAGTTGTGTTATTTCTAAGGAAACTCTTGTTTTTTTTCCTTAGAAATAGTTCGACTTTGGGGAGGGGTTTATTGTCAAACTGAGAGAGAATCGGATTTTAGAGGATATGTTAAGGCCTTATTGTATGGACTTTCAGATTGATTGGGCTCAGTTATTATCACTAATGGAATTTGCCTATAACAACAGTTATCAGTTCACCATTCATATAACACCTTTTGAGTTTTTATATAATAGGAAATGCATATCACCACTGTTTTGGGACGGGATTAGTGAAAGAGATTCAGTTGAGACATTAATAGGACCAGAGATGACTTAGATGATGATTGAGTAAATCAGAGTTATCAGACGGAGAATTAAATAGGCCTACGATTATCAAGAGAGTTATGCAAATCAAAGGTGTAGAGAGATAGAGTTTGAGGTTGAAGACCACGTGTTTCTGAGAGTAGCTCCTTATAGACATGTTTCGAGGTTTGGTAAGAGAGACAAGTTAGCTCCAACGTTTATTGGTCCTTATCAAATTCTGGAGTGAGCTGACAAAGTTACTTATAGGTTAGCTTTACTAATTAGTATGAATAGGATTTATAATATATTTCATATGTCTCAACTAAGGAAATATATGGGAAATTCTTCTCATGTGTTACATAATCAGGATCTAGAGCTGGTAGATGATCTAAGCTATCAAGAGAAACCTATTCAGATTTTAGATTATAAAGTAAAAATCATTAGGAATAAGAAAATACCTCTGGTTAAAGTGTTGTGGAGGAGTCAAAAACTTAAGGAAGCCACCTAAGAGGTTGAGTCTGAGATGAGAGAGAGATACCCAGAGTTGTTCAAGCAATTCCAGGGATGAAATTTTTATTAGAGGGGACAAATTATAATAGGTTAAGGGTAGAATTGTCCTTTTAGGCTTGAGATCCAAGGTAGAAGTGAGATCTTGATAGAAAATAGATTTGAAAGGGTTTAAGGGTAGAAAAATCATTTAGAAGCCTTTTATGGCTTGTACATAGATATTCTTAGGATAATATTCCATGTATGATGCCAAGAGAGAGAAAATTGAGATTTCCATTGCACACACGACTGTATGTCTTGGACACACGATCGTGTGTTTAATCATTTAAGCATATATATAGATTATTTTTCAGTCGCACATATTCAGATTTCATCTTTTTTTTTTCCCTCTCTATTTCTAACAAACTCTAGATCTGAAAATGTTCAACCAGTAACCCAAATCCAAGCTTGAGATCCATAAGCAGCTAGAGAGAGAGATCTTGAAGTAATGATAAGAGATAAGTAATTCCTTACCTCTTTCATTTGGGTTTACAACAGGATTTTCTGGTTTGAGTTTCCCTCATATGTTTGCTGCATGTTGAGAATGTATTATAACATGTATTGATGATGAAATGAGACCTTGGATGATGATTTCTGAGCTACTATGAGATAATTGGATGTTTATGTACTTGGGTATATAATTTTGAGAAATATGAGACTATTAGCATGCTTTATGATGAATAAATGGAATGAGTATGCTTATTGGTTGATATATTTGATATATGAACGTATGATTTAAGTTATGGTTATATTTAGTTCAGATTTGTTGGGATTTTCTGGGTTTCCGTATGCCATTTGCTAGAAAAAAGTTGGGCATATTGTAATAGCCAAGGGTAAATTTGTCTTTTAGGTTTGGAAACAAAGGGTAAAAGAGAGATTTCCAGATAGAAAATAAATGTGAGAGGGTTTAAGGGTAGAATAGTCATTTAGGAGCCTTTTGTGGCTTATACACCGATATTCTGGGAGGAATATTCCATGTATGGCACAAAAAGAGAGAGAATTGAGATTTTCCTTATACACATGACCATGTGTCTTGGACACATGCCCGTGTGTCAAGTAAGAGGTGCCATAAATGTTTCATTTTTCTTATTTTCACCTAGTTTATTCCATTTAGATTTCTTCTCTTTTCCATTTTCCAGAAAACCTTAGGCTATAAACTGTCCAACCAGCAGCTGCAAACCAAGTAAGAGATTAAGACGTCATTAGAGATAGAGATCTAGACGTAATAGCGAGAGGTAAGTATTTCCTTACCTTTTTTATTTCAGTTTTTGCATGATTAGCTGGTTTGAGTTCCCTTCATGTGTTTGTTGTATGTTAAGACTGTGTTACAACATGATTTGATGATGAAATGAGACATTGGATGATGATTGATGAGTTATTATGAGATGATTTGAAGATTATGTGCATGGCTATGTTTTATGAGAAATGTGAGACTGTTAGTATGTTTTATGTTAAATAGATGAAATGAGAATGCTTATTAGCTAATATACTTGCTATATGCATGTTTGATTAAGTTATGGTTGTGTTTTGTGTGAGATTTATTGAGATTTATAGGTTTTTAGACGTCATTTACCGAAAAAAAGCTGAGCACACTACCATGTACCTGAGGCTACATACCTGTGTAGCCTCTTTTCTATATGAAAATGGTTTTGCATGGTACCCATGTGCATATGAAAATCTAAACACACACTCGTGCAGTTGATACGCACGCCCGTGTGCTTATTCTGAATTTCACACGCATATGTAAGTAAGACATGAGAAGGTGTTTAGGCATCTACATGCATGTGTAGTGTAGTACACAACCTTATGCCTTATATGCACTCTCGTGTGTCCGCACCATATGCTCGTGCAACCAGTCATAATTTTTAGACTGATTCCAAAAGCTAGCACGATCAAGACATGCCTTGAGCATAACCCCGTATGCCTCCCCACATACTCGTGTGTCATCTGGTACATAATCGTATACTTGAAGAAAACCAGAAAAATAGTTCCAAAGCATTCTTAAAGCAAATTTAAGTAATTCTAAACCATTCCTAAGCATAAGAAACTTAAGAATAACAAGATATAACCAACTGGACTTCAAGAATTGAAAAGGTAATTACAGGAACTGATTGATAAGAAGTTTATCAGACTAAGTTGTTTTCCTTGGGGAGTGTCAATTCCTTTTACTAAGGAAAAGGATGGCTCAATGAGAATATGTATCGATTATAGGAAGTTAAATAAAGTTACCGTGAAGAACAAGTACCTATAGCCTAGAATTGATGATTTGTTTGATTAGCTCAATGGTGCCTCAATGTTTTCGAAGATTGATTTAAGGTCAGGATACCACTAGGTGAGAGTGGCAAATAGAGATGTGTCGTAGACTGCCTTTAGGACCAGATATACCATTACGAGTTTATGGTAATGCCATTTGGTTTGAATAATACTCTAGTAGTATTTATGGATTTGATGAATTGAGTATTCTAAGATTGCCTCAATAGATTTGTTGTTGTATTTATCAATGACATCTTATTCTATTTGAGGAGTGTTGATGAGCATGTAGAGCATCTAAGATTTGTGCTACAGAGATTAAGAGACAAGTAGTTATATGCCAAATTTAGCAAGTGTGAATTTTGGTTAGATAAGGTGGTGTGAATGGGCCATGTTATTTTTGCTAATGGATTCTCAGTGGATCTATGTAGTATTGGTCATCTTGACTTGGTCGAGGCCTAGGACAGTTAAAGAGGTTTGGCATTTGTTGGGATTGGCAAGATACTACAAACGATTCATTCAAGGGTTTTCCAATTCGGCTAGACCTTTGACAACTTTGACCATGAAAGAGAGTCCATTTATGTGGACAAAAGAGTGTGAAGCCAAATTCGAAGAGTTGAAATAGAGGTTAACCAGTGCATCAGTACTAGCTTTACCTCAGAAGGGACTAAACTATGAGATTTATATTGATGCTTCCCACTAGGGGATTGGTACGGTTTTAATGCAGGCAGGTAGAGTGATTGCCTATGCTTCCAGGCAGTTAAAAGATGATGAGATGAGATACCTTACCCATAATTTAGAGCTAACAACAGTTATATTTGCTTTGAATATTTGGAGACACTACTTACATGAAGTCAGATGCAGTATCACAAAAGCTTGAAGTATTTCTTCACTCAGAAAAAGCTGATTATAAGGCAACGAAGGTGTTTAGAGCTCGTAAAAGACTATGACTGTGAGATCAGATACCACCTGAGAAGAGCAAATATAGTTACAAATGCCTTGAGTAGGAGCGTTACGTTGTATAGATTATCTATTCAGAGTGAGCTTCAGAAAGAGGTTATTAAAGAGCAGATAGAATTAGTCACAACTAGATTTTTAAGATTTTAGGTCATGTCTTCCTTGTCTAATAAGATCAGAGGGGCTCAAAGACCAGATAGTTCGGTATAGATAATGATTTAGAAAGAAACAAAGGGTTTGGTGCCAGATTATAAAGTCAGAAGATCTTGTCAGAGGCCCACAATTTAACATATACAGCTCATCCAAACGACATAAAGATGTATAAAGATCTTAAAAGAAATTTCTAGTGGTCAGGGATGAAGAGAGGCATAGTAGACTTCGTAGCCAGATGTTTAGTATGTCAGTAGAGTTAAGTAGAACACCATAGACCTTCTGGGTTGTTCCAGCCTCTGTGTATACCAAAATGGAAATGAGAGAGCATTTCCATGAATTTTATCTCAAGACTTCCAAAAGTTCGCCATAGGTATAATGACATATGGGTGATTGTGGATAGATTGAGTAAATCTACTTATTTTCTACCTATTAGAGATGGGATGACTACTGATCAGTTGGGTCAGCTTTATGTCAGAGAGATTGTAAAGCTTCATAGAGCACCAAAAGTCATTGTATCAGATAGAGACTTCAGATTTTTGTCAGCTTTCTAGAGGAGTTTATAAAGGACTCTAGGGACTCGATTACATTTTACTTCAACTTATCATCCTCAGTCAGATGGCTAGACAGAGAGGGTGAATCAGATTCTAGAAGATATGATGAGAGCTTGTTACATGGACTTCCAGATGACTTGGGTTGAGTTATTGCCTTCAATGGAATTTGCTTATAATAACAGCTATTAGTCTATAATTCAAATGGCTCCATTTGAGGCATTGTATGGTAAAAAATGTAGATCTCCCTTACACTGCGATGATATTAGAGAAAAAGATTCATTAGAAGCTATAGTGGGACCAGAGATGACTCACTAAATGATTAAGCAAGTCAAGATAATCAGACAGAGAATGAAGCAAGCCTACGATCACCAAAAGAGTTATGTAGATTTAAGACATAAGGAGTTGGAATTTGAAGTAGGAGATAAGGTATTTTTGAAAGTAGCTCCTTATAAACATATATTGAGATTTGGTAAGAAGAGCAAGTTAGCTCCAAGGTTTATTGGCCCTTATGAAATCCTGGAAAGAATTGGTAAGGTTGCATATAGATTGGCTTTACTTACAAGTATGGAGAGATTCCATGATGTTTTCCATGTATCTCAGTTGAGGAAGTATATTAGAGATCCTTCCCATGTTTTTGAGATTTAAGATTTAGAATTGGTTGAAGACTTGAGCTATTCAGAGAAACCAGTTCATAATCTTGGCAGAAGAGTCAAAGTGCTCAGGAACAAGGAAATTCCTCTAGTTAAAGTTTTATGGAGGAATTAGAGGTATGAGGAGTCCACATAGAAGGTAAAGTTTGAGATCAAGGATTGGTATCCCGAGTTGTTAAGGTAATTCTAAGGACAAAATTTTTATAAGAGGGAAGGAAATGTAATATCCTAAGGTTAGAATTGTCTTTTAAGCTACTAATTTATGGTTAGAATGAGAATCGATAAAAATACTAGGGTTGTGACAGTTCAGGGGTGAAATAAAGATTTTCCCAAAGTTAGGTGGTTTATGCATGTATCATATTCGAAGGATTTTACATGTCAGTGCGGGAAAGTAGAAGATTTTTCTAGCCATACATGACCATGCATGTGATGTGAAGTAGCTACCTTACTTTAAGTCACTCTTATCTTGCTTTTTAGCTTATTTTCACCCAAGGTTTCTTACCGTTTCTAAAGATTAGCAACCCTAGAAGAGAAGATCAGCATCCAGGGACTTCTAATCAAATTAAAGAGTGAGGTTTATCTTAAAGAGAGAAGTTTGCTTGCCATATCTTGAGGTAGGTATTTCTTACCTTTTTCCCTTGTTCTTTACATGTGTATGATACTTGTTTTGCTGAGTTGAGCTTGATTCCAACATGCTTGTAGGTTTCCCTTGCATGTTTGATGATCTTGAGTTGATGATAATGATGATTATGGGTGGATGCTTGAGATGTATATTGATATGTATGTATATGTATGATTTTGAGATGGTTTGGATGATTGAGTATGAGGATTTATGTTATTAGTAGCAAAAGCATGTGCTTATGAGGTCTTTTAAGTGTTGAAATTGACTAATGATAATTGATTTACATTTGGTATGAAAATTGGATGGGAACAAGTATGTTCAACCATGACCACGCTAAAGCAAAGCAGATGCACGACCATGCACCTGTAGTGCAAGTCATGTTTTGCATAGTCATGACCGTGTTCACGTACCCATGCACGACCAAATAATATAAAGCCACAACTGTGTATATTTATGTCATGGTTGTGCATGTGCAAAAAATGAGAAAATGCACTAAAATCATAGAAGCTAGCATGACCAGCATACACGATTAACTCACAACCCGTATAACCTTATGCACGCCCATACACCTAAACACGAACACCCGTGCGTCAGGCAGAAATGAGAAATAAATCATGAAACCAGCACATAACTCAATAAACCCAAAATAATTGATAAAACTCAGTATAATGAGGTCAAATAAGCATACATGATGCATCATATGCATATCATGACATGACATGTCATACAGTATTTTTAAAAAGGGATCTAAGGATCCAAATGCATGTTTTCAGTAGAAAAACACAATGATCTGGACATCGATTTCAGGGGTGGATATGAGGGGGTACTTGTGAGTTTTAGCACACCCGTTATGGGAGCCAATATCAGGGTCTATGACCATACTAGCCATTATATATAGGCATATGCTAGTGTGCTCAACTAGCAGCTTAGGATGATATGATCAGTATACAGTGCATTGCACTCAGATTCAGTTTCATGATTGCATGTGATTGTATAGTATATGTATAAGTATATACACACTATTGTTGTATAAGTTTTCCAATATATATATATATATATAAAAGATATTTTTGGGCCATTTCCACTTATTTTCACCGCATGTTTTTCGTTGCCATATTTTAGCTCAGCTTTAGGTATTTCTACTGTCTATTATTAGAAATATTCATTATCTGTTAAAAAATATATATATTAGTATTAATTCATATAAAAGTAAGTACAGTAATATACAACAAGAGTGCCTATATTATGTACAGTTGTGCATAGTAAGCCTGTGGCGGGGGTTATTACACACATGACTATGTACCAAAGGATACATGCCTGTGTAACCTCTTTTCTACATAAGCATGGCCTTGCATGGTACCTGTGTGCGTATGAAAACCTAGACATACACCTATGCAACTGATGTATCAGCTCGTGTGCTTAATCCCAAATTTACAATCCTATGTAAGAAAGAGACGAGAGTGTTGTTGTGTTGTTACATGCCCGTGCCAGTATGGAACATGGTTATGTGCTTTAGTTGCATGCTCGTGTGTTTGCACCACACGTCGGTGTAGTCAGCTAAAGTTTTACAAATTGATTCCAAAAGCCAGCAAGACTAAGAACATGACTAGCACATGGTCTTCGGTGCCCTCACACACGCCCGTTTGATTAGAGACACACTCTCGTGCACCTTAAGAAAAGTAGAAAAAGAAATTTAAAGCAAAGTTAAGCCATTCCAAACCCTTCCTAAGCATAAGAAACTTAAGAATAACAAGATATAACAGTATATTATACATGATTATCAATATAGAGCATGACATGTCATATCAGATGTTTTCAGAAACAGATCCATGGATCCAATAGCATGATTTAAAAGTATAGATATACGATGTTTCGAACATCAGTTAGGGGTGGATATAAGGGGGCACCTGCGAGTTTGCACACCCGCTAGAGAGGGAAACCAACGTCCGCTAGAAAGGACATAGTCTTTGACCAAGCTCGTTAGAGAGAGTGTTAGTCGTGTATGAGTAGTTTTATTATAGGTTTGAGCTCACATTAGCAGGGTGTCAAATCTCTATATTCATCAGTTTGGCCACCATAGTAGATATTTTCAGATACAATATCTTTCTGACTCATTTTTAGCTTAGACTATATGTATATATATATTCAGGATTTTCGAATAACAATTTTATTCAAAAAGAGTTTTTAGAAATCAAGCCCAAGGGCAAGTTTTAAAAGTAATCAGCATTTACATGACATTAGAGCATGCATATCATAAAATGTATAGCATTCATAAGGAAACAGAAATAGATAAAAATAAAAGTAAAGAATACTACAAAAAATAGATGAAATATCAGAAAGAAAGAAATAAGTAAATTGTAAAGCAGAGATTCAATGCGATAAGATATATAAATCAGTTTGAGCTTGAAACCTATCAATGTTAGAGATAGGAAATGTTTACTGAGTGATTTATCACTCACCCCTTTCCTTTCCTTTCTCGTTAGCAGGTCAGTGATTCTAGGGTTAAGTATAAGTGATGCAACTGTTAGATTTTAGGGACATAGCTTGACAACAGATAACATGTTTTGGCTCGCATGTTGTATATACATTATTTTGGCTTTATGCATGTTTGTATGTATAATACTATTATGAGATGTTGTATGAACAACATGTTTAGAAATGCATAGCCTAGGATTTCCAAGAAAGAAATTATTATTTCTTATTTTATTTACAGTATTTTTCATTTCAACTTCCACATGAAAATTCAAATTTTAATAGCATGTTTTACTATAGAGATTCCCACTACTAGTATAGTATAAATTATAAATAGTAGTCTACAAAGGCCTATGGTAGGAGTCACTCAGGTATGGTGGTGAAGAGTCGAAGAGATTCCTAGATTTTTCCTAGAAGAGTAGAGTTAAGCCTTATGAGAGTGAGGATTCTAGAGATAGTAGCAATTGAATTAGAGAAAGATATCCTCTTACAGTAGTTTAGAAAGGAATTTTAGAGATGAAATTTTTATTAGAGGGGTAGAATACAACATTCTAATATTAGAATGGTCTTTTAGGCTTTGAATCGGGGTTAGAAGAGAGATTTCTTCAGTCAAAGAATAGCCTCAGTGAGTTAGGAGGGCACACAAGTCTTTTTAGAGGCTTTATATGGAACTTGTCGAAGGAGCACAATCATGCATCTTTGGACACACAGCGGTGCATCCTTTTGTTGTCATGCATACTGTGCATCTTGTTGCACACCCATGCATGCCTATTGATATATAAGGTATAATTTTTTCCTCTGCTCGTTTTAGCCAATTCTCACTTATTTTCTCTTTCTTTCTTTCTAGCTAAAACTTACCAAATTGAGAGAGAGATCAGCTAGCTTTTCACAACCAATCCAGTCAAGATTTAGCTAGAGTTAGAGAGATTGAAGCCATTAGTAATTCCAGGGAAGTATTTCATTACCTCTTTCCTATTTTCATAATATATAGCCTTTTAGATAGGTTATTGATTAATGTAAGCATATTGTCAGTTTATTAGCATGAATATAAGATGTTAATGATGAAATAGGAGAGAGATTTGGAGGTAGAAGTATGTTTAGTTTCCCTTGATGCATGTGTGTGTGTGTTTATAGGTTTTGAAACATGTTAGATTGATTTGGCTATTATCGACAGTTACAATATGTTTATAGTAGTGTATTTTACATGAATATGTGTTAAGATAAGTTTAATTGAAAATTGATAGAGATTTGGGTTAAGATTAGAGGTGATCTTACATGTTTCAGCCATGGTTGCTGAAATAGAGTAGGACGCTTACCCGTACAGTCTTGTTTCAGTAGGATCAAGGTCGTGCACACTAGGTATGCATGATTGGAGTTGTGAAGGGTCATGACCATATGTTTGAGGGTTACGATCGTGCGTTAGCAATAGATAAGAATAAGCAAGATTTCTAGAAGCTAATAGGAAATCTAAAAGCTAGCA
>JAJEJH010001007.1:41671-63954 GCA_026122585.1 Anacardium occidentale
TGTGTGTGTGTATTTAAGGGTTTTGAAACATGTTAGATTGATTTGGCTATTATTGACGGTTACAATATGTTTATAGTAGTGTATTTTACATGAATATATGTTAAGATAAGTTTAATTGAAAATTGATAGAGATTTGGGTTAAGATTAGAGGTGATCTTGCATGTTTCAGCCATGGTTGCTGAAATAAAGTAGGACGCTTACCCGTGCAGTCTTGTTTCAGTAGGACCAAGGTCGTGTACACTAGGTATGCATGATTGGAGGTGTGAAGGGTCATGACCATATGTTTGAGGATTACGATTGTGTGTTAGCAATAGATAAGAATAAGCAAGATTTCTAGAAGCTAATAGGAAATCTAAAAGCTAGCATGGTTATGCTACACGGCCAGTACATGGCTCATGCACCTGCTTGTACACCTGAGCGTCTAAGCTTGCACACTTGTACATTTAGTTAAGGTTTCAAAATTTTTAGAATAAGCACAACTTAAATAATGAATCACTAATAAGAACATAGATTCAATTGATAATCACTAAGAATATAACATTTAAGCATTCTAAATAGAATAACAAAAGAAATAGTAACTTAAGAGTAGGTATGATAAGAAGAGAAGAAAGAGACACAGAAAATTGTAGTAAAGAAACTTTCAGAAAAAAAAAAGGAAATATTAAGATAAAATATTTTTTTAGAATCATACATTCTCGCACATAAGTTAAGAGAAACTAAAATTAATACTAGAAACAGCTTAAATTACCAGTAGAATACGATCAAAAAATAGATGAAAGTAGGAAAACAGTTGTAGAAATAATAAAGAAATATACAGAACAAAAACGAACAAGTGTACGTACACAGTTCAACTATATAGAACTTATTACTAAGTTTAATAAGTTATAGAAACAGTAACTTTAATAAGATACACACAGAACAGAACTACAACAATCATTCAGCTACACATAATATATTCAAAAAAGAACAAGAATAAGTTAATATGTATTATATGCATTATATGACATGACATGCCAAATCAGTATTTTTAGAAAGGAATCAAGTGGTCCACATGCATATATTTTTGAAGTAGATATTTAATGATCCAAATATCGTTTTACAGGTGAATACGAGAGAGCATCTATGAGTTGCACACCCGTTAGAAAGGGAACTAGCACTATATATATATACATTGGTTTACATCTATGTGGTGACCCCTGGCCCAGGCCTACTGTGCGCAGCTGTAAAATATATATATAAGTATATATAATAATAATGAAAATGTGCCTGTGACGAAGATCCCCACGAGGGAAAGGAATAATTAACTACTGCTTAAAATACTTTAAAAATCTGTATACGGAAGTGTAAAATATCAGTATGATAATAAAACAAGTCATAATAATTTTTCTAAAAACTCCCAGGTTACTCATGTATAAAGTCATGTTATCATACAGTGCATACTACAATATAATACACACAAACATAGATACATGAGATGCGAATAATCAGAGTATATGAGCTGAATCTCAAAACTAGCTGCCAAGCCATGTCCCCAAAACCTCACAGTTGCATCGCCATATCTCAGTCCCCAACTCACTAACTTGCAAAAGAGAAAGGAGTGAGTGACAAAATCACTCAGTAAGTATTTCCTATCTCTTACATAGACAGGTCATCGAGCAAAAGCTGATTATAAATCAGACCTCAAGCTCTCAGCTTACTGTTTTCTTACTCATCTTATTATTCTTGCTTTACAGTAGCTTATCTCATTCTTTTCTTATCTTTTATTTCTTTACTTTTTTTAATCATTTCATTTTCAGAGTTTTCATTTGTTTTATGCTTTGTACTTTGCTCTTATCTCATATGTTTCTCATGAATATCGTACATGACATGGTATGCATGCTCTGATGTCATGTAAATCTCATTTTCTCATAAAACTTACCTCTCGGGCTGATTTTCTGAAAACTCATTCTTTTCTGAAAACTTTTTCTCATAAAAATCTCTGATCCGAAGATCCTCATATATATACATATAGTATATCTAAAAACAGTATCAAAAGTACTATATCTGAAAAATATCTCTGTTATGCTGGCCAGTCTGATGAACACAGGGATTCGGCACCTTGGCCTCATGAGCTCAAACCTAAAAGAAAACTAATCGTGCACGACCACGTCCTCTCTAGCGGATCATGGTTTCCCTCTCTAACGGGCGTGCGAACTCACAGGTGCCCCCTCGTATCCACCCCTAACTGATGTCTGGAACATCGTATATATATATACTTTTAAAACATCTCTTGGATCCTTAGATCCTTTTTCTGAAAATATCTCATGTATGGCATGCCATTCTCAATGTTCATTAATCATGCATGATATGTTGTTATCTCTTGTTATTCTCATGTTTCTCATGGTTAGATTTTGCTTAGGAATGGTTAGGGTAGCTTATCTTTACTTTAAATTCTCTTTTCTATCCTTCTTAAGCTACACGAGCATGTGTGTCAATGTGCACAGGCGTGTGTCAATATGTATGGGGCCGTGTACTTATCGTGCTCTTGGGCATGCAAGGTTCTAGAAAATTTCTCAAACAAGAAGGCTGACCACATGGGCGTGTGGTGTAAATACATGGGCGTGCATGACTGAGCACACGGGCGTGTATCACACTGCATGGGTGTGTAGCTGCCTCAGCACCATCCCATGTCTTGCCTACACGGGCGTGCGCATTTGGGATTAGACACACGAGTGTGTGCACTCAGGTACACGGTCTTGTGTGTGGATTTTTATACGCACACGGGCAACATGCAAGGTCGTGCTCTATATAGATTTGAGGCCACACGAGCGTGTCCCCTCGGGTACACGGTCGTGCGCTCAACTCAAAATCTACAGATGCGTTTGGAAACCCATAAAATCCCACTCAAACACATCCAAAACTCATTCATTTCTCAATCAATCATAAACACAACATATATACATGCCAATAATCATTCTTATCTCATACATTTCACATTTAGCACGTTAAGTCTCATGCATTTCTCATGGTTTCATACCCAAGCAACATACACAACATACATTGCATACTAAACGCATGAATCATCACTTAAAGCATTTCATCATCAACATATCATACTGGGAAAACACTCTCATCACACAGAAACCATCCATTAAGCTTAAAAACAGAAAAACTTGCTGGAAACCTAAGTGAAGAGGTAAAGAAACACTTACCTCTTGGCATGGCGTCTGGATCTCTCTCTCTAGCTGGTCCTGGATCTCTAACCGGAATAATGGCGACTGGCTGGATGGTTTCTGGTCTAGGGTTTGCTGGAAAAGGAAGGAGAGAAAAATTGAAGGAAAAGCTGCGAAAAAATGCGAGAAAAATCTCTCTTTTATGCATCTCTCTCCTGGCACACGGGCGTGTGCCTTGGACACATGAGCGTGCGCCCCTCAGAATCTAGAATCTCTCCCTCCTCGCGCCATGCATAGAATATTCTGCCCAGAATACCTATGTATAAGCCATGAAAGGCCTCTAAATGACTCTTCTACCCCTAGAATCCTCTCGAAACTATTTCCTAACTGGAAATCTCTCTTTTACCCTTAATCTCAGAGCCTAAAATAACATTTCTACCCCTGGGCTATTACAATCTATACACTTACTAAAGAGGGAACCAACATCAAATACGTTGGTGTGCAGTTTTATGCCCGTTAAAGAGGGAGCCAATGTTAATGCATATTGATAAATACGTTAGTGTACATTAATTATCTGATTTCAACCTATTGATCGAGTGTTAGGAAGTTGATGACTCATATGATTGAATGTTAAATCCTTTTATTCATCAATTTGTATAGCATATAGGTATCTTTAGATACATAAACATTTTTAAATACAGTTCTTACTCAGCTTTTCAGTATTTTAGGATCTTCAGGTCCTAGTGATATTTTTAGAAAAACTAGTTTTTTGAAGGTGTTTTCAGTAAATTGCCCTAAGAGCCTAGCTATGATTTTTAGTATCACCAGACATGATTTCAACATATTTCATAACATGTCATATATAGCATAAAACCAAGCAGAACAGATAAACTATAACATGTACTAGTAAATCAATAGAGAAACTATCAGATGAATTGATAACTAGCAATACACTTAAAGTGCATAATGCCAGAAATATAAGTACATATAAAATACTAGATATATAACATAATTAGCAAGTTTACAGTATAAGACGGAAAAAAAAATAACTAAAGAAGAAACAAATAAGAAAGGAAATAAGCAAAGATAAATAAGTTAAGGCTTAGAAAGAATCACAAGTATAGTTAATCAAGTATAGCATAATCAGCTAAATAACCTTAGTAGGAACTATAATCAATATTGTAGTAAGATGAGAAATTAGACAAATCCTTATGACTAATCATGAATATTACATAAAATAGATGTCTTAGCTACCTTCTAACTTAGAGAAGGAAGACAGAGAAGTAAGACAAGAAGTGATGAAGTGCTAGACCCGAGGATCTAATGATTCATATATGACTGTAAACGTATATCTATATAAGTAATAATGGTAGGGTATGAGTTAACACCTCTAGAGGAATGAAATCTATAGAGTATTTAGAGAATGAAGCATAGTTAAACAACTAATAAGGAAAAAAATCAGGATAATGAATATAAAAAAGAGAAGAGAACTAAGTGAGTTAGTTCTAGCTAAACCCTTTTTCATGGCAAGTCGTATACGTATACTCATATACATACTTATGATAAGGTGTGAAGCATAATAGAAATAGTAACATGAGCTAAAATAAATGAGGAAGCTTACTTAACTAGTTAAGGACTAAGTTAAGTCCTTCAGTTCAACCATAAGATTAGTTATAGGCTAAATAAAGTCTATTCGACTAGGCATGTAAGAAAAGATAAGAAGCCAAAATATAAAGATGCCTAAAGCTAGAGCAAAAGAAACTACTAGGCTATCATAAACTTTGTTAAGCTCATCTGTATAGCAATTAGCCAATTGATTTAGAAAGCCTAAAGCCTACCCAAGGGTAAAGATAGGAGATGCTTACTGAGTGATTTGTCACTTATCCCCTTTAATTTCCTTTCTTATAGGTTAGCATCTTAAGAAATTAAGTTGGAGCCCGAGACAGTTGGAGCATGGGATATGGCTCGAATGGGTTTCTACTTGAGTTTTCAATTTTATATATGTATGTAAATATGTATTCAATTTTCAACACATAGTATGTTAGCTTGCATGCTTTGTATTGCTCATGCATAAAAGATGTACAGTATCATATATGATTTCATATATTAAATAATAGTAATAAATTATGAGTTTTCTTCAAGATACTGTACAGTTGGTTTTACCATTCCACCATATTTCATTTATGACTACCGCTCAGTGCATAGTTTCAGTAAAGCAGTTGTGTAAGATCCCTACTTTATGTATAAACAAAGCATTTTCCTTGCATAGTATTTGTAATATTTATCAAGAATATGATATTAAATTATCTAATATAGTAATAATAGTATATACGACAGTGGATGCTACAACCAACCTTTATTAAAAAGGACATGGTCATTAACCAAGCTCTTTAGAGAGAATACTGATTGTGCATCAATAGTTTTTAATAGGATTGAACTCACATGGTTAGGGTGTCAAATCTCTATATTCATCTATCTAGCCAATATAGTAGTTATTTTTAGATATAGTATTTTCAAATGTAGCTTTTATGTATACACTATATGTATATATTTAAGATCTTCATATCACAGCTACTATTTTAGAGAATAATTTTACAAAACAAGCACAAGGGTAAATCTTTATGATTTTTAGCATTGACATAATATCAATATATCCATATCATGTCATACCTAGGATTTCAAGAGATTAATACCAGATAAGGACAAAAATATAATAGATACAAAAAAATTACAAAAAAGGGAAATAAAAAGAATAGTAAACTAGAATATGTCATGACAAGTCATGAAATGAGATTAAGCTTGAAATTTGCTTGTGTTAGAGATAGGAAATGCTTCCTAAGTGATTTTATCACTCACTCTTTACTATTTCCTTCCTTGCAGGGCGGTGATTCTAAAGGGCTGAATTGGAGACGAGATGGTTGTGAAATTTTTAGGATACCGTTGGAGATAGCAGACAACATGTTAGTGGCTTGCATGCATTTGTATAGCTTTATTCATGCGTATATAAATGCCAGATCCAGTTTACAAAGATTATATGTACAATATGTTTTATAAAATAAGATATTTAGTAGTTTCATCGTATAAATAGTATTTTCTCTATGTTATAATTAGTATTTCATATATAAAGCATTTACATGCAAAATTTTAATTCAGCTATAGTTTTTTTATTATAGGGATTCTTGCTATAAGTAGAAGATTAGTATTATAATAATAAAGGCCAAAGGACTTATTCCCACCCATACTTTGAGAAGGGATAGAATCCCATCTTTCAAGTTTCTAAAATCCAAAATCCCACATTTGGATTAAATTTTCACTAATTTTTTTTAACTTTTATGATAAAATAACTAAAATACCTTTTTAGAAAATTAAAAATTTATAATAATATTAAAAAATTTTTTAAATATACAAAAATTCCCAAAAAAATTTTAAAAAAAATTAAAAAAAATTTCAAAATATATTAAAAAATTTCAAAATTTGAAATACACCGATGGTAGTGGTCATCGATAATGAAACTAGGTGACCGTTTTCAACCACCTCATTCTAGGGGAGTCAGATTTGGCCTCCCTATTCGGTGGAGGCAACTAGATTTGGCCACCTTTTGTTTTGGCGGAAACCACCTCTACTAAAAACAATGGTCGGAACGGTCGATAGAACCAAGGCTAGACCTTTTCGACTGTTTTTGACCATTTATTCTAGTTAAGGCAGCCAAACACCGAATAGGAAGATCAGATCTGGCCTCTCTTAGAACCAGATGGTCGAAAAAGGTCACTTGACTTCGTTATCGATGGCCACTGTCGTCGGCACTGACGGGGGTGGTTGCTTTAATTTCTCAAATTTTTAAATTTTCAAAATTTTTAAATTTTTTATTATTTATATTTATACAAAATTTATTTTATTATTTATAAAATTTTAATCTTAAAATGATAAAATTACCCCTGAATTGTTACTGTTTACAATTAGATTTAATTTTAAATTTGGTCAAAGTGTAAGATTTTGGATTATAAAAACCTAGAAGATGAGATTTTGTCCCTGCCTCAAACTATAGGTGGGAGTAAGTCCTTTGGCCTAATAATAAATAATAGTATACAGTGACCTATGGCAGAGACTCTCACAATGCATGCAAGGTTACGATCGTATTAAATAAGTGTTTTACAGGTTCGTGCAATGTAAGGCCATGGCCGTATGCCAATGTATAATCATGCATCCTAAAGTGCATGACCGTGTAATAAGAAATATACAAAACAATAAATTAAAGACTATTTCAGTTTAGAAAAAATTTAATAAGAAGAATAAATAACAAGATTTCATGCATGATAAACATTACATGACATAGCATGCCAAATAGAGTTTTCCAAAAAGTGATCAAGTGATCCATATGCATATGTTTTTATATAGAAAACTAATTGTTCAAACATCATTTTAGGGGTGAATACAAAGGGGCACCTATGAGTTTACATACCTGTTTGAGAGGGAACTAGCGTTCGCTGGAGCACACATGGTAGTTGACCAAGCATGTTAGAGAGAGTGCTTGTGTGTATCAGTTTTTGAGCTTATTGATTGAGTGTCAGTATTGTAGAACTCACTTGGCTAGGATATCAAATCATTGTATTCATTAGTTTGATCAGCACAATAGTTTTTAGATATAATATATATATATATAAGAGATTTGAATTATGATTTTATTTCAAGATCTTCAAATCATAACATTTGTTTTTAAAAACTTTTTTCAGAAAATAGGCCCAAGGGCAAAGACATAATTTCAACATATTTCATACCATGACATAGATAGCATGACATGAATCAAAGTTAAGACATCATGATAAACAAAGATCATAAAACAAGAAATAAGACAAGTAAGATAATAGGACATGAGATTAGATAATAGCATGACAAGTCACAAAAGCTAAAAGAATAGGAACTTACTTGTAGGTAGAATTAAGGAACGTTTATTGAGCAGCTTGTCACTTATTCCCCAAAATTTTTTTCTTTTGCAGGTCAGTCGTATTAGACATTGGGATGGGATGTGAGATGGTTGTAAAGTGGGATATAATTTTGGGTCAGATGGCATGTTTTGTGGTTCGCGTGCCTTATATAGTTTTCATACTCATGATGTATAGTTTACATATATATATATACAAACATACATACATACACACACACACATTTTTAAATTTGTACAATTTTGTTTATGTCCTAGATACTATTATAAATGAATAAATATGATGTTATTCATCATAATGTACATTGCATTACTTCTATTTTACAACATATTTTACCTTTATATTGTAATACTTTCATTTGCATATTTTTAGTAAGTTTGTATGAGATTTGGCTATATATTAAAGATGATTAATTTAACAATTGAAATTTTCAATAGCGTAAAATATATAATAATAATAATAATAATAATAAACAGTAATATATAATAGCAGTCCTCATATTCACCATATTAGTTATGCTATTACTAAAATCAAAAAGTGAGGTATTGTGCCTAGCCATTCTCTGCTCATATTTTTGAAGAATCAGCCTAAGATTTGACAAGGCTAACTTTTTAAAGAAGCATTTATTTTTGCTAAAATAAAGACTATAATTGGCTTAAAATCAGCCCTTATTCTATTAAGAATGTAATTTATTAGTTTTTCCTTAGCTATGACTTGTCCACTAGAGACTAAAATATCATATACTTCATTTTCCTCAGATAATCATGCACACCAAGAATCTTTTTTTTTTTTTAAATGTTTGCAATATATTTTTAAGGTTTGATATTATAACCTTAGAATTTGTAACAAAATATTCCTCTAATGCTACCCACATCTCATTAGCTATTTTACAATTTGACTTTACACTAAACAGACTTTGCCTCTTCCAAACATAGTAGACACTATTTTTTATTTTCTCTTAACACATATAGGAAAGGCATAGGATAGGTGTAGTAAACCCCGGTCCAGGCCTACTGTACACAGCTGTTAAAAAAATATATATATATAAATATATATAATATCATACTAAAAACGTGCCTGTGACGGAGACCCCTACAAGGAAAAAGGAAACTTATTGCCGCTCAAAAATACTTTAAAAATCTAAATACGGAAGCGATAAACATAGATATTATAGCTAATTAAGAAAATAGTAGCTTTCTCTGAAATTCCCAGGCTACTCATATATAAAATATGTCATACAACAGTGCATACTATAGTATAATACACACACATAAATACATGAGAAAATATCATCAAAGCGTGTGAGCCGAAATATAATACTAGCTACCGAGCCATGTCCTCAAAATCTCACAGCTGCATCGCCACTCAATAAACATTTTCTATCTCTCACACAGACAGGTCATCGAGCAAAAGCTGATCTCAGATCAGACCTCGGATTCTTAGCTTACTATTATCTTATCATCTTGTTATACTTGCTTAAAAGTAGCTTATTCGTTCTTTTCTTATTCTCTTATTTCTTGACTTTCTTTATTCATTATGTTCTTTTGTGAATGTTCTTATCTTTCTTTGTCTTATTTCTCATGAATACTATACATGACATGATATGCATGCTCTGATGTCATGTAAATACTCTTTAATAATAAAACTTGCCCCTCGGGCTTGATTTTCTGCAAACTTATTCTTTTCTGAAATCTCTTTCTGATAAAAGTTCTGATCCGAAGATCCTCATATATATACATATAGTATAAATGAAAACAGTATCAGAAAGTACTGTATCTGAAAATATCTCTACTATGCTAGCAAGACTGATGAACACAGGGATTCACCACCTTAGTCGTGTGAGCTCAAACCTATGATAAAACTACTCGTGCATGACCATGCCCTCTCTAGCGGATCATGGTTTCCCTTTCTAGTGAGCGTGCGAACTGATAAGTGCCCTCTCGTATCCACCCTTAACTGATGTCCAAAACATCATATATATATATACACACTTTTAAAATATACTCTTGGATCCTTAGATCCCTTTTTTGAAAATATCTTATGTGGTATGTTGTGCTCAATGCTTGATAATCATGCATGATATGTTGTTATATCTTGTTATTCTTATGCTTCTCAAGCTTAGAACTCGTTTAGGGTAGCTTATCTTTACTTAATACATGTTTTAGAATCATTTTTGTAGTTTTTTATAAGGCACACGAGACCGTGCTCAAGCCGTGCCCTTGGTCGTGCAAGCTTTTGGAAAATTTTATCAAACTTTGGCTAACCACACGGGTATGTGGTATAAATACACGAGCGTGTATAACTAGGCGCACAGGCATGTATCGTACTACACGGGTGTTTAGCTACCTTAACACGATCTCGTGTCTTGCCTATACGGGTGTGTAGAATTGGGATTAGACACACGGGTGTGTGCCTCTCAAAACTGAAATCTCTCTCTCCTCGCATCATACATGGAATATTCTTCGAAGAATATCCATGTATAGGCCACAAAAGACCTTTGAAAGACTCTTCTACCCTTAAACCCTCTCAGAACCATTTTCTAACTGGAAATCTCTCTTTTACTCTTAGTCTTAGAGCCTAAAATGACAATTCTACCCCTAGGCTATTATAATCTCCCCCTTTAATAAAAATTTTGTCTCCGAAATGACCTAAACAACTTTGGGAACCCATCTCTCTTATCTCAGACTCAATCTCCCAAGTGGCTTCCTCACCTCTCTAACTCCTCTACAATACCTTAACCAACAGGATCTCTCTATTCCTGAGGGTCTTGACTTTATAGCCTAGAATTTAAACAGGTGTCTCCTGATAACTCAAATCATCTGCCAACTCTAAATCTTAAATTTGAAGCATATGTGAAGAGTCTTCTACATACTTTCTTAGCTGAGACACATGAAACACATTATGAACTTTGTCCATACTAGCTGGTAAGACCAATCTGTAGGCAACTCTGCCAACTCTCTCTAGAATCTGATACAGACCAATAAATTTCGGAGCCAACTTTCCTTTCTTACCAAATCTCAAAACTCATTTGCAAGAAACAACTCTCAAGAAAACATGATCTCTAATCTTAAACTCTACCTCCCTACATCTTAGATTTGCATAACTCTTCTGACGATCCTAGGTCTGTTTAATCCTTTGTTTGATTACTCTGATATGCTTAATCATCATCTGAGTCATCTCTGGATCCACTGCTATCTCTAGTGAATCTCTCTCACAAATCTCATCCAAATACAATGGCGATCAATATCTCTTGCCATATAGAGTCTCAAATGGTACCATCTGAATGGTAAACTGATATTCCAACCTGATCACTAATATTATTCACTTAAACTAATTATTTTACCATAAACATTGGTTTTGTGCACTTAAACTAATCATTTTAGCTTAAGCATTAGTTTTATTCTAATCAGTCCTACCTAAACACTGGTTTTAACATCTAAACTAATCATTACAACCTAAGCATTGGTTTTGTCCTAATTACTCTAGCTCAATCATTGGTCTTATTCACTTAAATTAATCGTTCTGGTATGAACATTGGTTTTATACAGTTAAGCTAATCATTCCAATCCAAGCATTGGTTTTATTCTAATCACTCTAGCCTAATCACTAGTTTAATTCATTTAAACTAATCATTCTAGCCTAAACACTAGTTAAAACCTTAACACAATTTATCATAATTTCTAGTTTAAATAGTGATGCACAACCCTCAGATTTCTAAAATAAACGCCATCAACCATGAGGTAGAAACATGTTTCTAATCAGTGTATGTCCTAATTTTCTTTTTGTGGACAAGCTTAGAAACCTAATTTTAGGGCAAACTAAGCTTACTAGACATAAGTTGCCCCTTGTTGATTGAACTAGTGACCTATTGCCTCTTTTGCCTCTTATAAGGTAGTCTAGAAACTTTATTACCTTCTGTGAGGGAATCTAAAGACATAGGTTGCCCCTTATGGGGCAAGCTAACAATCTATTAAGGTAAGCTAAACATGAGTGGTCTTCTGTAGGATGAACTAAGTAATGAAATACCCTTTAGGGCAAACTAACAATGAATTTTACCTTAAGGAGAACTAGACTTGAATTGCCCTCTTTGAGGTGAACTTGACAACAAATTACCCCTTAGAATACCCTAAAAATGACTTCACCCTTTAGGGTGAACTACACCTGAATTACCCCTTTTAAGGCAAGCTAACAACCTATTACCCCTTGGTAAGCTAACATAGATTGTCTCTTGTATAAGGCAAGCTAAAAACTCTGTTACCTCTTGTAGGGCAAGCCAATCATAAATGTATGTAAGTTTACATTTCATACACAATGCTTGGATGTCATTTCTAAATCTTTTTCCACATGGTGCATGATCACTTTTCACATATGTAAGATTGATAAGTATACCATGATGTATGAATACAAAATATTGTCAACCCATGCACTTTCACCCAAAACCCCTAAGTCAAGCTTACAATAGAAATGAACCCTTAAGTGAGCCAAACTTATAATGTTATTCATACAACTAATGCATGCATCTTAAAGAACAGTTCACAGTTTTAGGGATTTAAAGTAGTGGAAAATAAAAAGCCTAGGCCAAGACAAATAGAATTTTTCTTTCTTTTTTTCACTCTCTTTGTAAAACCCCAAATGGCTAAGTAATCTTAGAGGAGGGTGAATAATATAATTTTCAAAAAAACTTAAAAATCAATTTGACAAATAAAATAACTTCTATGCAAATGTGATTAAATATCAATTATGCAAACAATGATTAAAAAACAACAATATAATCAACGCAATTATAAAACTAGTAAAACAAGATAGGTAATATAAAAGAGATACATAAAAGGATTGCTCATCTAATTTTAGAGTGGTTTGGGGCTTTAACCATAAGTCTTTTACGACCACTTCAAGCAAACTTACTTACAGTTTTCACTAGTTAATGTAGGATTGTGCCTAATCGCTTACACTAGTTATCTAAGATTACACCCTTATATTATTGACTTCAAATTTCACCTTTTACACTAATTATATGAGATTGTGCCCAAGGTTTCTAAATATCAAATACAATGTATAATGCCTTTCTAAAAAAGATAAACAAACGAGTATAAAATAGTTTCTCTCAAAGATATACAATAAAAATTTAAAGAGGAAAGGGTAAGAAAACGAGAGTAATAGAGTATTAATTCATTTGCACAAAGTCTCTAACCTTTTTCACTTTAAATAAGCTCCAATCTATAGCCACAATCTTGCTAAAAAATGAATATGTCCATTATAAAAGAAATAGATCCATTATAACTAGTAAAACAAAAGTTTTACTTTTGTGTACAAATGTGCATCATATGTCACAAGCATGACCATATCTTTTAATACCTCGAGTTACTCTTCCAATAGTCAAATTTTTCTTAATGCTAGTAGAGTGTACAAGCATGATGGAGCCATGTATGAGACCTTGTACAAGGATATGTACACTTTAATTTTAGCTTAGCCATAAGCATAGAAGAAATCCTCATAAGCGTACATGAAAATTTGACTTTTGTTCTTTGATTCTTCACAGGCAAACTATTAAAGAGTTAAATGTGCCATAAAAGCAATGACAAGTTTATTTAAATAAAAAAGCATAATGCATAAAAAAAATTATTTATGAATCATATTGAGGATCCGCTATGGCATTACTAAGAGCATTATCTCAGACACATAAACTGGGAAACTAGGAACGCAGCTCTTCCACTTGAGTTTCAATTCTTTTTTCTTTTCACTACATAGTTCCTATTTTACTTCTAATTTCCATAACGTGACCATTTATATTATGCATTTACCCTTAGATGGATTGGAGATAAGCAAGGACACATTGTATTTTTTATGGTGATTGATCTTCATTCCTTACTTCCACTTTTTCTTTTTTACTTCTTCTTATGCTATACTCATGAACATTTGATGGACCTACTAATCGAGCAATGTATGGCTTATTTTTTTTAACTGTTTCAATAATTTCATCTCGTCCTACCGTATTTCTTTATTAATCTTATCCTAAATAATGCCTCTACATTCATCCAACAAATTTCAACAAATTTATGAATATATTTTGATTGGTTAACATCGGGCTCAAATCCAAGATGGATGACAGTAAAAGTGATCAACTGGCTAAAGTTTATTTTACCATTTTTCCTCTTAAATCTTGTTGATTTTCCTAATCAACCACCTAAATGTGTCAACCTGGGTTCCATTAATTATTGCCTCCAACAAAATAATATCTTTGATGCTCACATGCTTGTTGGTGTGCTATCGAGCATTCAATGTATACATAATCATCCTATATACAACTCTAAGTGCAAGATCATGAAATTGGCTACTCTTTAATGTATAAGCATTGAAGTTGTTACTTCCTCCTAAGTTTGTTCAAGCATCATTCAAATTATAACGCATCTAAAATTTTATTGTAATCTCACTTAAGCCATTAAGCTAATTATTCACGTGATATAGTGAATTCAGTGTCCTGTAGTCAAAACCTCATAACAAAATCTTTTATACTTCCCTTTACATCTTTTTCAATTTTTAACAAGTTATAGAATTCTTTCATTAATTTTTCATACACTTCAAATTGCATCACAAACAATTAATTCCATTTTGCATTTTTACTAAGTCTATATACTTCAGTATCTAGTCTAATTTCTATCAACATTGCAACCGATGTAAATACCTTGGTTTGTAGTCGCTTTAAAGCTTTCTTCTAATGATTTTCACACACTAAGATACCAAATGCAAGTGTTCTCATCTTTCCCACAATCAACTTGATTCTTAGCATGGTGCACCTAGGATTAGCTTAAAACGTGATAAGGAAGTTGATTTTTCAAAAAGCTAGTGTATGAAAATGATTAAAGATGTGAAATATGTTTAATAAACAAAAATCATGAGTTTTTGGTAAGATTTAAGCAAAAATAAAAGATGGTTATGGAAATAAATCACAAAATAAAGTCAGGGTTCGTGGAAAATCAATGAAAATTTTGTGTTCTAATTTATATTATCACATGTACAAGTGTACATTTTTGTATGTACAACCATGATTTTTTAAAATTGGTGTTAAAGATCACAATTGTGACACCCTATCAAGATCGTGAAATCTCAATTTCAAATCAGGCAATATAAACATGCACGATCATACTCTATACTGTGCAAGCCACGAGTATGACATTTTTACAAAGATTCAACTGATATGTGGTACATTCTGATTAGCCAAATATGATATATGGTTTTGACCATATAATTTACGACCATACATCGCTCAAAACCTTTGAAAACAATGCAAATTGTTTTGAAAATCATTTCAAAACATAAACCAAAATACTCCAAGATCCAAATGTTGAATATTTTGATCCTTTGAGGGAAATCAGTATATGAACTTATATGTTAAGAGATTTTAAATGTAAATTTGGATTGTTTTAACTTGAATTCAAATTAGGCACATGTTGTAACAAAAATTTAGTATGGTTGCATTTATGCTAAATCAATCAACCATTCAAAGACAGCAAGTAATCATTTAAACAAGCAGATTGTCATAATATGGCAATTCAATCAAACATGTTTGTCAACCAAAAAACATGTAACAAACAATTAAACATGTAAAAATACTTATTTGGAATGATGAGCACACCATTTCCATTCAATGCCTTGCAAAGTCATTTTCTCTTCATCTTTGCCTTTTGGCTTCAAGGGACTCTCTACATCAAAAATATTTAACCCTTCTTTGATACCCAAATTGTTTTGGGTCCAATATTGTTAGCTTGAGTAATATACTTAAGAACCCAAACCTTTTTTATCTTCAAAGGTTTACCATTTCGAATCTAGATATATACCCAATAAACTTGTAATGATTACATTTGAAATGTAAAACATTAGGAATTTTCAATTGCCTTTAATTTTTAGTGAAAGAATTATATTCATTGTATCCAAGGCCTTATTTGTTTAAACCATTTCTTTGAGAAGCAAGCATTTCACCTAATCTTTTAGTGTCAACTTTGAACTTCTCAAGAATTTCATTTTAGCTAGCTACTTTAGATATTAAATCATCATTTTCTTTTCTTATGCATTCTAACTCTTTGTTCAAGAAATCTATTTCATGAAGAATGGACTGTAATTCCTTTTTAGATTTTTCATGCTCATTAATTATCGCATCTAGTTCTAGTTGCATGCATGAAATATTTTTCTTTAACTCTTCATTTCTAGAACTCAGGTTTTTATAAGTTTGGAAACCTCTTGTACATCACCTTGATATTTTTATTCTTTTCATCTCAAAAAGCTCATACTCATGGAAACTAAGATTAATCCTAGACTCCTTTACTTGATTGGGTCCCTCGTGTGTAGTTTGAATGATAGTCCAAACTTCATTCGTTGTTACACATAACAAAACATGGTTAAATTTGGGGGAATATAAAGCACAAAGTAATAAATTTAATGCTCTAGCATTTAGGCTCATCATCTTCATTAAAATCAATTTCATCTTTAGAGGCATTTGTCTTAGGGTCTAATTGAATTAAATCTCCCTACTCTATTATTCTCCATAACATATAATCAACAGATTGAATATGAAACTTCATTCGTATTTTGACTATAATGCAATCCACAAAATAATAGTAGTCTAAAAAGGCCAAAAATATTCTCATCTGGTATTTACTGAAATGACAATCTCACTTGTTAAGTTCGAAAAATCAAAATTTCCACCCGCCTATTATATTTTCTACTAAATTTTTTTTATAAAATTGTTAAAAAATACCCTCAAATTAAATAATATTTTATTCTTAAATTTTTATTAAATATTTTTTTACATTGATTCATATTAATTAAAATTAAAAATAATAAAATATTTTGATACTATAAATATAAATATAGATAATAAATAATTATATATTTAGGTTAAACTGTAATTTTGAAAATTTTTTGAAGGGTTTTGAAATTTAAAAAATGTTCGGGGCACTTTTAAATTTAAAAAAATTATGGTGTTTTTAAATTTGAAAAAAAATTGTAGTCTTTTTAAAATTTTTAAAATTTCATTATTCCCTTCAATAGTTCAAAAGTGAAAATTACACCTTATAGCATCCTAGGATCAGAAATGTCCTTTAAGGTAGAATTTTGGGGTTAGATGTGAGAAATAGAATAGATTGAGAGTTATAAAAGTTTCGGGCTGAGATAGTAAGTTTCTAGAGCATGTGTGGCCTACGCATGATTCTGCTTGGGAGGTTTCTTTCATGCATAGCATAGGAAATGAAGAGTTTTCATTTTCCCTTGTACACTCCCGTGCACCTTTGGCTGCATGGCGGTACAGGTGTGTTGGAGGAGAGAGATAAGAGTTTTTAGGCTTTTCTCACCCGGTTTATCCCATTTTTCAGCTAAGTTCCCTTTTCTTTTCAGAGAATCCTAATCCTAGGGTTGAGATTCAACATCTAACAGCTCCCAATCTAGCTAGAGAAGAAAGAAGTTAGATAGAAAGAGTTTCCGACAACCATGGCAAGAGGTAAGTGCTTCCTTACTTCTTCCTTGAGTTTCCCAGCTTGTGTTTGATGCTTGAGAATGTTTGATTGCGTTTCTAGCATGCTTATGAGTTATATGAAATGATTATGTATTGATATGATGAAAAGAAATTGCTTGAAATGATGATTTCCAACTAAGAATCATGCGTGCTTATGTATGTGTGTAAATATGTGAGAGAATGAACATTTTAATGGTGGATTATGATGTGGTGTGTTATGGATGAAATTAGAGCTTGTTGTATGTTTATTGAAGTGCTAGAAATGCATGTTTTTTATTAATTTTTGATTAGTTGAGGATTGGTGTGAAATCTTACAAGTTTTGGGTGAGTGTTATCGATGTAGAGCAGGACACACGCCTGTGTGCCCGTAGGTGCACGCCCGTGTGCCTTTGCTTTTGTAGGATACATGCCCATGTGCACAAAGTGTGCACGACTTGATTTACAGGAGACACGCCTATGTGCCTAAAGGACACGACCGTATGCTTGCTTTCTTATTGATGATACGCTGAAATTCCAGAAGCTTGCACAGTCGGTTGCATGGCCAATACACGGTCCTGTGTGTCTCCACACACGCCCGTGTGCCTTTGCCTTGCACGCCCTTATGCCTTAACCACACGCTCGTGCGCAAGCTAATTTTCTAAAAATTGATATAAAATGAAGAATAAAGAATGGGAAACCATTTCAAAGGCTATAAAGCAATATATAAGCATAAAAGGAGATAAAATAATGTTGCATAAGCATTTCATAGCATGACAGGCCAAGGCATCAGTATTAAAAAGGGATAAAGGGATCCGAAACCTTTAGCCATTCAACATCCAAAACCTGATATCCAGGTTCAAGTTTTGGGTGAACTTAAGGACGCATCTGTGGGATTCCAGCTTTTTGACTGCGGTCAGATCATCCAATTTCAGCTTATTTGTCTGAGGACTAATATGTATATTTAGCTTTCTAGCATTTCGCTAGACTATTTAGCCCATATGGCCAAGATGTCGAATCTCTGTGTTCATCAGTCTGATCAGCACAATAGGTATCTTCAGATACATATCGATTTAGATGCATGCATATTTAGATGTATTCAACATGACATGATGTCATGACATTCATTTCATTGCATTAATCATTAATGCAATCAAGATAACAAATTAAGCAATATTCGATAGAATGAGCAAACGAATGTATAAGTAATTGGGCTAAGGCTATGTATGGATTTTTTTTATTATGTATGCTTACTTGGGTTGAGGAAAGTAAGGATTACTTACTAGGTGATTTTCATCACTCATTCCTTTCCTTTCTTCCTTTCTTTTCAGGTATGTGTGGTGCTAATGAGGAGCGGATGAACCATGGCTGATGAGAGAAGGCTCCATGGTAGACTTAAGTTGGCCTGGTGGGATTTGTTGTAAATTTTGTATGTGTTTAGTATATTGTACATAAACGTAAATATATGTATAGTTTGTTTTGGCCTATCATGATGTATGTATTTAGTTTTAGCTTTCGCATGCTTTTGTATTCAGATTGTAGCAGCTTTTCTTTTGTAAGATTCCTGTTATGTATACCGAGATTTTCAGTAAATTAATAAAAGAAAAGAAATATTCAGCAGCAGTGGTATACGTGGCAGCGAGTCCTACACACCTAAAAAAATTTATTGAAATTATAATATATTTTCAAAATATATGGGTAAAGGTAATAATTTATAAAATAAGATAAGAAAGTTATCTATTTACTTTTGCAAGTTCAGAAAAATAATGTTCGTGCCTCAAATCATTTTTATTATAATATCTGGATTAAATAATATGTATTTAAGATAAAATGTATGTTTTAAAAATTTTATGGGTTTTTTAGAATTAAACAATTTGGGGTGTTTTTTAAAAATTTAAGAGGGCCTTTTTGAAATTTAGAAAAAGTTTGAAATGCAAATATCATATTACAAACTATTGAGATTTTAAAACATTATTAAAATATATGAATGAATATAATAATTTTTAAAACAATAAATAAGATTACAGACTTACTCTTGCTAAATTTCAAAAAATGATGATTATACCTTAAACATATATATATCATAATATTTGGATAAAATGATATGAATACCTTCTGATCGTTAAAATTAATAGTTGACCAAACATCGGATGGAAATAGTCTTTTGAACTTTTTGAATTAGCAAAGTTTTATCTATTAGGTTTAAAAATGTCAAATTTCCACTTATTTATTTAATTTATTGTTTTTTTTCTATAAAGTTGTTAAAACAAACAAAAATACACTCAAATTAAATAATATTTTATCCTTAAAATTTTAATAAATATTTTTTCTTTCCTTTATGTTAATTAGAATTAAAAATAATAAAAAAAATATATAAATACAGGTATTATATATTTGGATTAAATTGAAAATTTTTAAAAATTTCAGGGGTTTTAAGATTTCTAAAAAAGTTTGCTGTGTTTTTTAAAATTTTTGTAGCATCCATTGCCATATATACTGCTATTACTATATCGTTTATGTGTATTATCAAAATAATAATATATTGTTATATTGTTCTAAAAAAAAGGACTATATGCAGCATGAGTCCTACATAAGTTACTTTATTGAAAATATTTGTTGTATGAAAGCTTCAAATGAACTGTGATGAAATGCTAAAACTCACTGTACAATATTCTGAATAAAACTAAACATATATGATATTGTACATCTCATATGGATGAGCAATCTAAGCATGTGAGCCAATATGCTATCTGTTGAAAACTTAATACATATAGACATACATATATATAACTAAAAACATTGGGTGAAAACCCACTCAAGCTATATTCCATGCTCCAACCATCTCGTGCTCTAAATTTAGCTCATTCCCCAAGACACTGAAACACTAGAAAGGAAAACTAAAAGGGATAAGTGACAAGTCACTCAGTATGCATTTCCTATCTCTACCCTTGGATAGACTCTACGCTTTATAATTCAACTAGCTAGCTGTTATATTAATGAACTTAACAAAGTTCTTGATAGCCTAATAGTTTCTTTTGCCTTAGCTATAGGTATCCTTATATTATGGCTTATTATCTTTCTTACATGCCTAGTCAATAGACTTTACTTAGCCTATGATGAGTCTCACTACTGAACTGATAGACTTAACTTAGACCTTGACTATTTATGTAAGCTTCCCCTTCTATTCTAATTTATCTTATTGCTCAGGTTTGATTTCACACTTCGTCATAAGTATGTATATGAGTATATGTATATAACTTAGCATGAAAAGAGATATAGGTGGAACTAGCTCACTTAGTTTTCTTCTCTTTCTGATATTCATTACCCTACTTTCTCTCTTTATTAGTTCATATAAGCTAACACACTCTAGAGTTCCTTTAGGTTCTTAGCTGAGTTTCTCTTTTGTTTCTATTTATGGCATATGGTTGCTTTTTATCTGATATTTTATTTTTGATTGACTATATTATCTTAGTTGTTTAATTGTGCTTTGTTTCTCCAAATACTCTATAGACTTCATTCTTTTAAAGGCTTTAACTCATACCCTACCATAATTACATGTATGGATATACATATATAACAAAGTATGAAACATTAAATCCTCGAGTCTAATATTCTATCATTTCTCTTCTTACTACATTATCTTCCTTCTCTAAGTTAGATGATAGCTAATATATTTATTATACTCTAATACTCATGATTGGTCATGAGGATCCATCTAATATATGTTCTTACTATGATATTGATTATGGTTCTTATTGAAACTGTATCTGATAATAGAATGTGGTTGCTTATGAATCTTAAATAGTCTTTTTTCCATCTTTGGAGTGGACAGATGGATGCACAAAAATAGCATGCATTCACTTTGCAACGGTGTAGATGACATTACAACACTTGGACACACTATTTTGGATAAAAGTTAGGAAATGCTACGATAGTGTCTAGCCAAAATCTTGGTTTCTTCTCTTGGCCTTTCCTAAGCATGGCTAGAACAAAACCCATAGGCTTAGATGTGCTTAATATTTAATGATATCATGATGGTTCAAATGGATATAGATGAGCTTAAACTTGTTGAAGACTCTTTAAGCAATTTTGGGTAAGCAATTTGAGGAAAATAGCATTGCTTACAGAGGTTAGTCCCATTTTACTTATCTTTGCCATGTCAACCTAATACTCAAGTGTTTTATGACCTACCATTCCATCTTTCCATCACTAGAGTGAACTACATCCTAGGTTACAAGTGAAAAAGGACTTGAAAACATACCATTGTTTTCAATTTGGTAAGGATTTATCCTCAAATCTAAATCATTCAAATTTCCTACCAAGCATGCATCAAAACTTCTCATTGAGATACTACCACTTTTTCTTGTCAACTAATTATCCTTTTTCTTAGCCATAAACAAAACAAGGCTGGGTTTACATTTAGGGGTTTCTTTTTTAAGTAGGTTTATGCTAAGGAAGAGATTGTTTTGAGAGTTTTTTGGTATGCAAGATGGTGTTTGGGATAGTATGTGGGTTAGTAACATAGGGGTGAGGGTAATGGTTTTATGGTTTAACTTAAAAGTATAGGTGTTGGCTCTTCCATTGTATAAAAGTTCTCTATCATATAACCATAGTCTACCATGAAACAAATGACATGTATCCATTGGCAACACATCAAACAATCTTATCAATATGTTTTTTGCCTATAGAGAATGGAATTATAACTTGTTT
>JAJEJH010001008.1:0-54487 GCA_026122585.1 Anacardium occidentale
TTTTTTTTTGAAGATTCAATAAAAAACAAAGCGAATTGTAATTGTGAGACGATTTTCACAAGCTTTCAATAAAGATTCAAGGAATTAATCTTGTTTCATTCTTTATCTCCACTACGTTTTGCTTGAATCTGAATGTTTATTTTTGCTTGATGATGAACTAAATAATTTTTGCTAAGACTAGGGCTAGCTAATTAATGGATTTGTAGCCCTTTTTTGCTATAATTGAAAAGCATGTTATTTTATGTGAGTTTGTGTTCTAAAATTAATGCTTGTTAAAAATCTAATCAATTTTTAATTGGATTTCTACTGTATAATTGAGACCGATAGGTGATATTACATAAAAGCTGAGAGAATACAAACTATGAATTAATCAAATATAGAGATATATGAGTTGATACATGCAATAGTCATAAACACAATAAGTTTGTGTTGAAAGCTAATGGATTCCATAAGGCATTAATAAATTTTCATCTAATTAAACCTACATAGAGATATTTAGGTTATTAGATTATAAAATAGGATTAATATTGTTTAAGAAAGAATATTGATCAATATAAGGAGTTTTGTTATCACATGCATAACACAATGTCTTTAATCATATAGAAAACCTACCTTAAAGTGAATCGGTGAACCTGAAGTTTTGGCATCCTCTCGCATATTGTCATCTGATTACGCAGGTCAATTATTAATTGTTGGTTTTCATTTTTTTAGTTTTATATTTATTTTTTTTTTATATTTATTAGTCTATATAAAGTTATAGGTGGCGTCATCTTGGTACTTGCTTACGTAATTTTATGGACATGACAACTTAAAATACTTCCCTAATTACTTGATGGAAAGTTAGGTTTTAAAACTTAACACATCATGTAGCATCATGACCATGCATGATTATGCATGTATAGTCGTGCAAAAGAGGTTGAGTTGTGTTGTGACACTTAGAGTCATAACCATGAGTTGGTGAGTCATAGTTATGTAGTGAGTGAATTTCGTATCATTTTGGAATTTGGGTGTCATGACCGTGCATCTTTGGCGTGCATGATTGTGCATAGTGTATTGTGTGAGAAGATTAATTTAGAAAATTCTAGAAATTTATTATAAATTATAAGAATTAAGAATCAATGCATTTTCATGACATGACATGCCAAATAAGATGTTTTTATGAAAGACTACAAAAATGCACACCCGTTAGAAAGGAAAAATAACATCTATGGACATAACCATTAGCTAAGCCTATTAGAGAGAATACTAGTTATTCATTATATTTTGAACTCCTATGGTTAGGGTGTCAAATCCCTAAATTCATCAGTCTCATCAACACATATTTTATGAATATTCTAGGAATGATTATGATTTTATGATAAGATCTATTTAATTATGTTAAGTTTTTTCAATGTAATCTTTAGATCGATTATAATAAGTTTTTAAGATAAGAATTTAAGCACAGTTTTATGGAAGAATGTCATGGTTTTGAACATAATTTTAGCATGAAATATGTGTCATAGCATTCATGAATAAGAGAAAAGATCCTTAGATGAGAAAGTAAGAAAAGACTTCAAGGAATTAGGTTAAGTTAATAAGATTTAAGAATTAAGCATGATAAGTTAAGACACTTAAGATATGAATGCAAGATTAAGGTTATGTATGTTAAGGTAAAGATTCTGCCTACTAAGTAATTTGTCACTTATCCTAATCTTTTTCCCTTGTAAGTGTTAATTATGTTTCTCTTGGTGGGTAGCTTCATAAAAGGCTATTGTTATTAGGGATATAAGTGTAAATAATATAAATATGGTATATGTTTCCAAAACAACTCATATGGTTTATTGGTGTAAATTTTATGCTCCCTATTTATGAAAAGTTAATAAAGAGGTATCATTTAAAAGGTGTTTGTATTATTTAGAAAAATGTTTATGTTGTATTTTCAATTCAGTTTATTAGTTCCGCGTTATGTTTATGAATGCATGACAATTGAGTTTTTCACATATGATATGTGTTATGAAAGAGAAAGTAAAAAAACAAGTGATATACTATTATGTCAAATAAAGTTATTATATAATAACAATATATATAGTAATATATTACATTTATTGGTATCAAAGCAAGATTTTGGGAAAAATTGTTTTGAAATCACATTTTCATAGACAAAAATGTTTTTAAAATTACTTTTTTTTTTTATAATTACATTTAATTATGAGTTAAAAAGTCCCTTTAATAGCCAATACTCGTCATGCCTACTCACCATAACTTTTATATACCTTATAAATGTAAACCTTTCCTAGTTAATTAATTGCTATTAATAAAATTTTAGAAATTAGAAAATACACATCTTTGAGTGTCATAAATGTTAGATAAGAGGTAGCTAAGAGTAGAGGTTATGTTAGAGCTACTTATAGAAGAGGTTCCCTTGAGGTTTTAGTTGGTTTAAGTGTGTAAGTCATTAGAGAGATGATTGGAGAGGCTCTAAAAAAGAGAAAACAGAAGCCAATTTTGGATAAGAGATTGAAATCACTCTTTGATGAAAGTATATGAGAGGTCATATCATGGTAGAAAAAGGTTACACCTAATATATAATTTGCCTGGTATTCATCAATCATAAAAATTTACTAATTTGAGAGATCTTACAGTGGCTAAAAAGTAAATGAGGTGTTTGGAGAGTGTCATGGCTTATTTAGGATAAGTGAGAGAGAGAAAATGTAGTATGTAGTATATTTGTTAAAGAATGATGTTTAAGTGTGATGGAATTTGGCTAAGATGTCAGTTGATATGTTAAAACTGAGCTAGAGAAAATTTCAGAGAATGTTTGATGATGTGTTTAAAAGCATTGATTTGACATATGCTCATGCTCAGGAGTTTATAAAGTTGACTCAAGGTTCTAGTTTTGTTAAATAATATGCCACGAGATTGAATTCATTGGCAATGTATGCCCTAAGTTTGGTTGGTTTTGAGAAGGGGCATTCTTAGAAATTTATGTATGGTCTTCATCCACTAATAGTAAGAGATGTGAAGGTGGGTGCTTATCCACTATAAAAATATAATAAGGCTTTAACTAGAGCTTTGAGATCTGAGGTATGTTTGAGAAAAATAGGGATGTTCAATGAGAGTAATAAGAATGATAAAGGAAGCCAATTCAAAATAAGAAAGATGTTAAGAGTCATAGAAAGGCTCGAGTAGAGTTGCCAATTAGTTATGAATGTTAAAAGAAGCATCTAAAAAAGTGTTTGTTAGGCCATATTGTATGTTTCAGGTGTAAGCAACCAAAGCATAAAGTATTTGAGTGTCCTTCCAAAGGTGGTCGTAATGTTCAGGGAGGAAGAGACAAGGCTTGTATGTTTACTATAAGGCAAGAATCGATGGATGCTAATCCATTGACAATTATTGGTTAGTTACTTTTCCATAATACTTATTTGTTTGTTTTATTTCATATTAGCGCTACACATTGCTTTATTGCTAAAAATATTGTGCACAAATTAAGTTTGAATCCTAGTGTAATTGTTCATAAAATTAGTATTAAGTTGTTAGATGGTAATGTAGTGGTGAGTGATCAAATGCTAGTGGGGTGATTCAAGGTAGATCATTAGTGATTGATTTGATTATGATGGAGATTTCAAACTTTGATATTATTTTAGATATAGATTTTCTAGGTAAATATGGTGTTGAGATTGATTGTAAGAAAAGAAAGATTTGATTTCAATTAAGTGATGATGATAAGTGTATTTTTGGTAAGGATATGATTCAAAATATGATGATATCGTGTGTTAAGGCTAGAAAGATGTTAAGTAAGGGATGTATTAGGTTTTTAGCTAATATTATGTATAAAGATAGTCCAAGTTCGAGTATTGAGGATGTATTGGTACTTAAAGAGTTTTCTAATGTGTTTCCTAATAAATTTTTAGGGTTACTCTTGAGAGAAAGGTAGACTTTAGTATCGAATTGATACCTAATATAGCTCTAATTTTTAAGCCTTCATATAAGATGACTCCAACTGAGTTATAAGAGTTGAAAAAGCAACTATAAAAGTTATTGGATAAGGGATTCACTGGGTCGAGTTATTTGTTTTGGGGTGCTCTAGTATTGCTTATGGAAAAAAAAGACAGTTTGATAAGGATGTGTATTGATTATTAGGAGTTAAACAAGGTGACTATCAAGAATAAGTATCATTTGCCCAGGATTGATGATTTGTTTGATCAATTGAGAGAAATTCTAAAATTGATTTAGGGTCTGGATATCATCAGGTTAAAGTTATGGATAAAGACATGTTTAAGAATGTTTTTCGACCTATATATAATCATTATAAGTTTGTGGTAATGTTGTTTGGGTTGACTAATACTCTAGTTATATACATAGATTTGATGAATGAAGTATTCTATAACTTCCTTCATAAATTTGTTGTGGTGTTCATTGATGATATTTTAGTGTGTCCAATGAGTAGGGACGAGTATGAGTAGCATCTAAGGGTTACCTTGTAGAGGCTAAGGGAGAGACAATTATATGCTAAGTTATATAGACATGAGTTTGGTTGGATAGTGTAGCATTTTGGGGTCATATGGTGTCGACTGAGGGTGTTTTAGCGATCTTAGTATGATTGAGGCTATGATAAGTTGGGCTAGACCAGGGACCATTAAAGAGGTTAAAAGCAAGATAAGTTAAGACACTTAAGATATGATTGTACTATTGAAGATTATGTATGCGAAGGTTACGATTTTGCTTACTGAGGGACTTGTCACTTATCCTAATCCCTTTCCCTTGTATGTGTTAGTTATATTTCTCATAGCACAATAGGCAATTGTTATCAATGATGTAAATATGAATAATGTAGATATGGTGTTATATTTTTAAAACAATTACTATGGTTTATTGGTGTAAATAATTTTATATTCCTGCATTCATGAAAAGTTAATAAAGACGTATTAATCAAAAAGATCTTTACGTTATATTTTTAATTAAGTTTATTAGTTCCTCGTTATGTTTATGAATGCATGATAATTGAGTTTTCCGCATATGATATTTGTTATGAAAGAGAAAGTAAAAACAAAAAATATAATATAATATTATGTTAAATAAAGTTATTTTATAAATAAAAAAAAAAAATCTATAGTAGTATATTACAGTGGAAGACAAAGCCACCACCTTCAACTTCTTGGAAGTCTATTGAATCAGATTCCCCTAAGGTAGATACAACAGTCATGTGCGGACATTCTATCCTCTAAGTTAGCAACTCAATCAGCGTCCGAAACAACTTGTAATTTTAGCAAGGAAGCAGGCTTAAACATAACTCCAAACTACAGAGGACCTTAAACATACCTAGTACTCTTTTTATTGCTTGCCACTATAACTAAGTAGGCTCCTTGAGATATAGACTCAGTTTGTATACTGAGCAAGAAAGATCTAGTCTTGTGAGTGTAAGGTACTGCAAGGTTCCAATAACACTTACATGCATTTTTGGCTTTTCAAATAGATGAATATCTCCAGGAAATAACTTGCTCTCTACTACCTTAGGAGTTCATATAACCTTACTGACAGGATCCAACTCAGCCTTCCTTAATCCCATAAGATTCAAGCACTCTTGTAAGACTCAGAAGACCAAAATGCATCCTATAAGACTCCTTAACAAAAAATTCCTTCAACTTTTATAACAGGAGTAGTTTACACAATAACCTGTTTAGGCCTCCAATCTCACAATCTACCTACATGGAATTTTCTTGAGAAAAGAACAAAAGAATTTACACCCTTAATGTAACAGAACAAAATAGGATAAAACTTATTGATATCATTATGAAAATCATAAGGGCAATTATGTTAGACGTTCAATCTTACAACATTTATATAAAACTTCTCAAAAGAGGTTTACATCATCACATGTAAAATGGGACAATGCACTGAAAGCAACTATTTCGTTTGACACAACCTTAAGCGGAATCACTGCTCAGCACGGTCTCGAAGGGAAAATTTTTACAAAGGTGAGATAAAGAGCTCAGTGAGTGCGTGCTTCATAAATTATTTCTTAATTACCTGAGAATATATATGTAGAATAAAATAAAGCATTCTATGACATATTAATCATTCGGAAATCGTTACATTTCTTATATGCAAAATAAGGGACAGAATTTTTGAAATTATTACTACTAAAACAAAATCAAGTACTGCCAATAACTATAATTTCTGGAAGCATCATAATTATACTAAATTGGAGAACTCCTCCCTAATTATAGGGAATGTAACAACCTCTACTCTATTTAAGATGCGAAAATTTTCGATTGAACCAATTGTATAACAACTTCCAGATATTGAAATTTTAATAGACTACTCATAGCAACGAAAAGGTTTCCATGCATCATAATTATACTAAATTAGAGAACTCCTCCCTAAATATAGGGAATGTAACAACCTCTACTTTAAGGTGCAAAAATTTTCAATTGAACCATTGTATAACTACCTCCTGATATTGAAATTTTAATAGCCTACTTATAGCAACGAATTTCTAAAAGGTTTCTATGCATATTGAAAACTCTGAAAGAATATCAATGGAAAAGTCACATGAAGTTTTACACAACCTCTGAAACATCATTTTTAAAAGAGAGTCTTGGCCATGGACAAACTTACAATAAATATTTTGAAACATCTTGCCAGAACCAAAAGACCTAAACTGTTCACCACCACTAGTACCCCAGGGAAAATTTTGTCATACTTGGTGGGCCTCCCTCGCACAAGTAGAGCAAGGAAGAACTATCATACCCTGTAAGCTTTAATACCGCCATTCAAATTTGTCAAACCTAACATTAATCATTGTTAATACCATAATCTTAACATAACAATTTATCCACCCTATTCATTAATACCATGCTCTTACCACAACAATTTTTCCAGGCAGAGTTATTCCAATCTTTCGCATGAACTTTCCCAAATTATCTACCGCATTCACTAATATCATACTCTTAACACAACAATTTAACACGTATGCTTTAAATTAATCATTATCCAGCGCTGTAATCACACAAGGCACTCAATCAACATTAGGTACCACAACCACACACCCCACTAAATTAAGCTACATTAAACACCATAGCCATACAATATTAAATTAAGTAACTTTAAAATACAATCATACCCACACTGAATTTAAGTGGCATTCAACTATACAAACACACAATATGTTAAATTAAATAACATTTAGCAATACAACCATACCCACATTGAATTTAAGTTGCATTCTCCTCTACAATCATACAATATTAAATTAAGCGGCATTTAGCAATACAACCATACATACATTCTAAATTGAGTAACATTCGATTCTATAACCACCCATAGCACTTAATCAAACAACATGCATGGAATTTTTAATTGATTTTATTAAATAATTCTCATATGACTCAATGACACAATTTGAAAAAAATTAAAAATTTAATGACTATATAACAAATAGAATGAAATTGTAAATTAAAAGTTTATTTCCACTCACTAATTGAAGAAGACCCAGAAGTCAATGTTGGAATCCCTTAAGAGTTCCCTTCATTCTTCACTTATTCGACCAATTTCAAAGCAATCCAACTAAAATTTCTAACCTCCAAATCGAACAATGAAAAACTAAACCCTAGATGCTAAATGTGGATGCAAATTGGGATATTTCTCTCTCCAAATTGAGGTAAAGAAATCACTACCTCAAAAAAGTGCACAGTAAAAAATAACACAATAGAGTCAACTCATAAATAGTATGCACAAAAAAAAAACACAGAATAAGATGCAACAAGAATGCATAACAAAACTATCCATCCAATACCCAACACTTTTCTTATGGGGCTTTGTGAAGAAGTCTGTAAAATTAGAAAACTAATCTATAGCAACTAGCAACAAAATAACATTGCCTAGCAACTACAATACCTAGGAAAAGTAGCACCCAAAAACAAAACAATAGGCCACTGCCTAAAAAAAAAATTAGGCATTGTAGGACACTAACCCAATAACAAGTACTAGCAACACCTAACAACAAAATACCAAAAGGCCATAGTCTCTAGAAAATACAAGCAGTGCAAGATACCAATCTAATGGTAGCACCTCACAACATAGCCTAAACACCTACAACCGCCATACTAGGCCTCCAAAAGAAAATCAAAACAGTAGCACCCCATACCCAAGAAAGACAACAAGCCTCTACTTCTAGTAAACTGAATAGGATATAAAACTAACAAGAAAGCAAAGCCAGAGTAAAAGTAGCACACCTAACAACCAAAAAGGAAAACATGCCACTGTGTTTGACACAAACAAGTAGCAATATTAAGCAAGAAATAACAACAGCATATAAATGATAGTCAAACATAACATCTAGCTAGCCACTAAAAACTTAGCTCAACATATAATTGAGGTAGTGGGACACATAACAAATGAAAAGCAAACCAATAACTACTTACACCCAAGAACCAATTAGTAAACCAACCAAGCTTGTAACATGTAATTGTAACACAAAAAAGCCTTAAATCAAATAAGAAACATATTTAAGCTAGAAAGCCAGGTTAAGTAAAAATGAAGCCAATAGTAAATAAACAAACCCATAAGCAAACCATCAATAAAGCAAGGCCACTTATAGAAAGAATAGGCCCAGAAAAACAACAAAGAATATAGACCAAAATGACAAGAGGATCAATCTCGTTGGCACCAACAATAAAACCAAAGAAGGAAGAACTATGCTTAAAGCAATATCCTACAAAATAGAAAACAATGTGAAACACCCCCATCCTCTCACTAGCACCTAACCATTAGACCCCGACCAAACCAAGTCTATTCCACCTTATTCCTAGAGATACAATGTGGTAGACCCTAACTATAGGCCAACCTCCAAACCTTATTTGACTTCTTAATTAGACACCTTTGAGGCCTTATCTCTAACCACCCAAATAATGACATTAGCAACACTAACACAATCTATCTTTGCATTGAAGAACACTCTGTTATTCCTTTCTCTCCGAATCATATAAGTGGTAGCACCAATACAAAGCTTGTTAGGCACATGTACCAACTTTTCTCTTTTCCAACTCGAAGGTAACTAGTTAATGTAAGTTTGCAAACTCCTATTGTAACTCAGCCAACTCTTCCTCAAGACGCTTTCCCAAATAGCACTCATATGGCTGCACCGAAAGAAGAGAATATCGAAAGTCTCTATGGCTTAATCATACAAGCAAAAAGAGGTATTATGAATAACCCCAAACTTGAGAAGCTTTCCCTTAGTCATATTTATCTACTCTATATGGCTAACTAGAGAATAAATACATGTCTAGAGTTATGCTTCTGAAACCAAATGAGACTCTTTCAACTCACAATAGTTTTTTTACTCCTAATAATATACTAGGTAGAATTCAAAGAAAATTTCCCATTCCTCTCAAGTAACTAAACCACAATATCCTCTCTTCCATCAAAGAAAAAATTCATAAACTCGCTTAACTCCATAATCATTAGAGAATTAAAAGAAGACAATTTCCATCCTTTTTCGATAATGATCTCTTTGAATCTCACTTTGTTCCCTAAGCCTAAATCAAGCCTAACTTTATCTTTATATTTAACAACCAAAGGCCTAAAGTAATGGCTATTATCAAACCATATACTTTTCTGCACCATGTTTTCACTTGAGAGTGGGTTTTTCTGCTGCGTTTAAGTTGTTTCAGGTTTGTCTAGTTTTCTTTTGTCTATAAATTTTTTGCTTGCCAAAGAAAGAATAGTCAAAATTATTAAAATTCATATGAATTATGATCCATTTATGATAATAATTGAAAAAATATTAAAAAGAAATAAAAACAACATAATTTGGAAAATTAAGAGAGAGATTAAATGAGCTTGACTTGAAATGAGAGTTGAGAGTTGAATGAATAATTGAGTAAACTTAGAAGGTATTTATAGAAAAATTTAGAGAAAAAAAGTCAAGTCGTTGAAAACTCAACTGATGGATTGGAAAACACGAAATGTTTTCCTTATTTTTTATCTTTATTTAGCAGGTCGCATCACGTTGGCCCTCAAGCCCTCGACATGGTCTATCCAAAACACGAGCCCTAGCATAGCCCGTAAAATTGTTGGTTGTGCCCCTCTGGACCCTGACTTTTTTCTGGGCCAACATAACCCATGGACAGGTCTACATGCCTTTATGGACCATTTTGTGGGCCAACTCCGATGTTTTAAAAGCTAGCATAAAAAAATATAATTTTTAGAATTTTCCTTTTTTTAATTTTTTTAAATGAGGAAAAAACTATTTGAAATTTTATTAAAAACCCTTTATGGCAAAGAAAAATCATACGTAAATGCTAATGACAATTAAGGCAATAAAATAAACAAAATCTAAGTTTCACATAAAAAAAAATATATAAACCAAAAATTTTTATATTATTTTTAAATAAAAGTAATAGGCATTATACAACGTAAGTCTTAACAAGTTGTAGGATTATAATACCAAAACCATTAATAATAAAATTATTTAGTGGTTTTAAAATATTCATTAAAGAATATTCAACGTATTAATGATATTAAATCAATTTAGATTTATGTCATTTTGTATTATAAATTTGAGTAATAAGATTTTCATAACTTTCACCAGATTTTAACATTAAATATTTGGAGTTGCAATAAGTTTTCACATCAATTCCTAATTCATGATTTTAAACCTCTTTTATTTAAATATAAATACTAATATTGTAAACGTGAAGATGATGATGAAATAAAAGTAATTGTTTACTTAAATAGAGACATTTCATTTTGAGTTGATTTTATTCTCTATTACGCAATTAAATTTATCATATAATATACATATCCAATATTAAACCGGGGGCCTTGTCGACTTGTATATCCTTCAAAAAAAAATTGTATTTTTCTCCCTTTTATTTACCATCATAAACACAAATAAAATGACATCCCTCAAATTTTTATACCATAAGAATGCTTGCTTTTTCATAATGCAAGTTTGGAATTGGAAAAAGGAATGAGTTTCAGTATCATCCTCCGAGCTTTGAAGGCAAAAAACCAAGAGGAATTTTGATTTGTTCAGGCACCGTTGATTATTGTCTTATCGGCCAGAGCCAGAGTAATCCAACGGCCAAAGGTCGTAATCAGTATTTCTAGCAATTCAACCAACATTGAAAGATCTCCCGCCAAATTCAAATACAGTTGCAGTTACCGTTGGATTACTTAATGTACAAGATACAATCAAGTCAAAATACAGTCAGTTTCCAACCAGGAAAAGGAGTCTTGATATTAGATAAAACAGGAAACTTATTTTGTTTTATTAATATAAATTCATCACAAACTGGGCTATCTTTCTCATTCTTCTTCTTCATCCCTTTCTTTCAAATGCCGGTTACTGGGTCAGTGATGATGGAGAAAGAACTCTTGTCTTTGTGTGAAGCCACCAAGAAAGCAGCTCTCGCTGCTGCCATGGACAGTGTCTCTGCAAATGGACTGGAAGTTTCCCGTTGTATTGATTTATTGAAGCGGCTCAAGGATTTTCCTGTTACTGGAGAGCTTCTTGTTTCAACGGGAATTGATAAGCATCTTCGACGTCTCAGGCAGCATAAAAGAGAAAAGATTCGATCAACGGCCAAGTGGTTGTTGGAGATATGGAGCAAGAAGATCAAAGACTATTCTTCAAGAACCAGAGGTAAATTTTTGTACATTGATTCTCCCAAGAAAGCCCTGCGAGTTAAATCGACTAAATCAACCATCCACCATCAGCACTCTTCAAGAAATAATGTCAAAGGTACAAAGTCTGAGATTGGTTCTGCAAAACTTGAAGTGGCTGACAAGAAAGCCTTTAAGTGTAAGATGGAGACAGGTTCCATAAATTTTGAAGAGAATGAGAAGAGAACTTGTGAGGGTGAGATTGGTTCCAGAACATTTCAAGAGGTGCCGAAAAATCCTCTGAAATTTATCTCGAAGATCGAGTTCATACCATCCAAGGAACCTTGTACATTGGAAGATTGGAAAGCATTACTCAAGTGTAATGATGCTTCACGTGAGAAGGTTCGTGAAATTCTTCTGGAGGGTTTACAGAAAGTTGCTGGTGAAGTTGATGGAGAAACTAAAGAGCGGGTAAATGCTTGTGATCCAGTTGGTGTTGCAGTGTCTGTCGAAACTGAGATGTTCAAGAAGATGGGACCGTACAATGGGGCTAAAAAACTCAAGTACAGATCAATTATGTTCAACATAAAGGATCCAACCAATCCAGACTTGAGGAGAAAGATCCTTCTTGGGGAGGTGAAGGCTGAGAGACTAATCAAGATGAGTTCAGAAGAGATGGCAAGTGATGAAAGACAATGTGAGATTAGGAAGATAAAAGACAAAGCAATTTTGAGGGAACAAATGGCTGAGGTGTATTGATTTGCATGGTAGATTGATGAGATATACTGAACGTTATTTTCTAGATAGTGTTACAGATATATTACAAGTTGTAAATTTCTTTTATGATTACATCGTTGTAAGGGAAAATACATGATTAGATTGTTGTAATTTTAAACACTGGCTTTTGTTTTTTAACTTTATTCAGTTGGATATAAATGACTGCTACAACCATCTGAACGATCTATAATTGTAGATGACAATATTGGTAATATTCCAGGTTCTATATTTGGTTGCAGCTGCCGAGACCTCTGTTTTTCAACAGGGTACCTCTGAATCAGGAGTACTGATTGTATAAATTGATGGTGGTTTATGAATTTAGGTTTGATGTAGTACAATTGTTAGCCTACTTTAACCATGTATGAAGCCAGAGGCACTAATTTATGGCATTGAAATGCGCTGTGAACTGACCATATCTGTGATTAATAGCCTAATTTCAGCGTATTCCAAATGTTGAGATACTGATTCTGATAGTGTTTTTTTTTTTTTTTTTTCCTGGTGGTAACTATATTTCTTGGACTGTTATAATTTGTGGGCATGCTGAGAAAGTGGACATTGATTGGGCTCGAGATTGCTCGAAAGCAGCCGGTGAGAACCCTATTTGGTCTCTGTGCTATCATTGATTTCGGTTTTTGGATCTTTGAGCTATTGATGAGTTGACGCTGGCAAAAGTCCAGGCCTTTCTCAACTTATCAATAACTCAAAGGTCCAAATTTTGTTTCAAATTCCTCCGCTTGAAAGAAGCAGGCGAAACATAAGGGGATGAAGATCTGGCACACTACATAAACATCAAAGGACTTACAGGCATCATCACATAGTGTCCTGATGTTTTCACTCAAAAAGTCTTCAAACCACCCAAATTTTTCATCAACTTGCTCAGGGAATTCTTCCCTTTTCCGAAATCAACATATCAGATGGGTTTAACGGAATTCAACGTAGTTGATGAATCTGACAATAATCAAAGCACAACTTCAACCAATCTGACTCTTCCTCGGTAGCATTTCAAGAAATAGTACTTTTAACATGATTACATAATCGAATTTAAGTAAATACGAACTTGGATGCAATCAACATAGTTATTTCTTCAATGAAAATGAAGGCCAGCATAGTCAAACTTAACAAGAACCACCAAACTCGAAAAGGGCAACAAAAAATTTTAAAATGCAAAGACACATAATCATCTAAATGAGAAGGACCTATCACAAAAACCAGTTATCATGGACTTTTAAATACATATGGTTTAAATTTTCTCGGAGAATGTAAAAAAAAAAAAAAATGTAGTACTGAGAAAGGAAGTTGCGATTATTACAAAAACTGAAGGGTGTTTTGCCCATCTATATGTTTAATAAACTTATTCATAATTTATTAGAGAACAGATCCACCAAACACGTGACTTGTAAATCTTGAGACAGGATATGAAACGAATGACAAGATTGACTGCCCCGCCTTTCTCTTGGCCAAATAGACAACAAATCCTAACACCAAACAATTATTCAATTGAATCTCATATCGGAGTTTGCTCTGAGACAGATTAAATCCTAAACCTCTAGCAGTACAAGGGATGCAACTCATTATCATATCCTTTGGACGACAAGTTTAACCTGTTAACGCCAATATAAACTTATAATTTCATTAAATATTTTAAAATGTCATACACATCAACATCCAACAGCAAAATTGAATCAATTGTAAATTCTCATAAAGAAGAAACTACTATTAAGAATCATATTACTTGAAGCAACCTGGTCCTCCAATAAACTCGTGAAACACTGAATCTGCTTCCCGATATCCAGAACTCACCATACCGAAATGTGATAGAAACAACAAAACTTTCACCTGCTCTACTCTTTTCGTACAAAGTAAAGCTTACCCATTACATGAAGAATAGCAACAAAAGCAATGAAACCAATACTCATGACAAGCACAACATTTGGTGAGATCTTAAGTCCAGGTGCATCATCCGTGTAAAACTGGAGCATGGTACCAGCAGCACCACCTGATGCAGCAGCACTGCTCGAAGTCCTTCTCCTACGCATGTTGGCAGCCGCTGCTGCACTTCCTCTTTGGGGAGCACCAGTCAAAGCCATTCCTAAACCATACACCAATAAAATTTCAAATCTCCAGTTCTACATTTCAATTATAATAACTTTATCCAAATCAGGCACAATCAAATTCTCCTTCAATGCAATTTCAATAATCAAATTTACAAATCAAGCTACAAACACAATTAGCGAATTCAGTTTCCAGATATAAACCCAAATTCAATAAATCAATATGCTTATCAATTAAACCTATACACTAAAATCAAAACAAGCACAAACGAGCCTTCTTAACAACGGAATTCACAAATCAGTCCCAATAAAAATAAAAAATTTACAGATTAACGCATCAAAGGTATTATAAATCTTCTTCAATAAATATAAAATAAAATCTAACCCTAACTTTGATTTTCTATTCGAATTATCTACATACTAAAATCGATTCAAGCCAAATCGCGATAACCGTTCAAAATCAGAACGCATAATTTTGAATCTTTGAATCAGATCTGAGCATTAAAACGAAAAAAATCAACAAAAGAATATATTAAAGGAGAGAAGAAGGGTGGGAACTCACTGAGTCAAACCGAGATTCAGATCGTTGAAGAACACGTTTGAATGTATTGCTAATGAAGACGCTCTGAATCGCCTCGTTTTATTTTATAGATCCTACGGTTGGACTGCAGACAACCACAGCACGGCTCTACTTTCTTAAGCCAATAATATATTGCCACGTGATATCCTCGTTCTGTTAGTAAGATATTATAGTGTTTAAATTATTTATAATTTTAAAAAGGCTAAACCAGATATTCCCACCAAATTTTAGTTAAAAATAAAATCTCAACTCTTAATCTTTTAAAATTTAAATATTTATTTATTAATTAAAATTAATAGTTAAGATTAATAATTAATAATTAACATCAATAATCAAAACGATATTTATATCCTTTCAATAGAAGAAATTTTATAAAATAATAAAATAAATTTTGTAAAAATATTATAATAAATTTAAAAAAATCACCACCCCGATAAACTCATCTCGTACACCAAAAACACATACGGCATTTTCAGTTAAAAATTTTCCTACTTTGAGTTCATGAAAGAAAGTTTGATATTTCAAATATTTATACAAATTTAACATAAAACTTAATTTATATTAAAGTTAGAGATCTAATAATATTATTTTAAATATAAGGAGTGATATGTGATTTTGTCAATATGGGGTATATTGATATTTTAGCATATAAAGGTTAATTGATATTATAAAGTTTATTGAATAAATTTCTGTATATTACATATACCAATAGAATACACAAATACATACACTTGCACAATTCTATTTTAGGAAGCATTATATTCTATTGCCCTAATTACATTGATCAAATTCTAAACTATCAAATATACAACTCAATACTCCCTCTCAAACTGGAGCATATAAATCATATGCACTAAACTTGTTACAAATAAAATCAATACGATGACCTTTAAGAGATTTAACGAGAATATCTGCTAGTTGGTCAGTTGAACTGACATGGCTAGTGGTTACACAACCAGACATAAATTTTTCACAAATAAAATGACAATCAATCTCTATATGTTTAGTCATCTCATGAAACACTGGATTGGAGGTTATCTGAAAAGTTGTCTGATTATCGTAGAGTAACTTCATTTGTAGCACCTTTGTAAATTTCAACTCTTGGATTAGTTGCTTTAACCAAATTAATTCACATGTTACCGAGGCCATTACCCAATATTCAGTTGCTACATTTGACCTAGTAACAACCTCTTGTTTCTTACTTTTCGATGAAACTAAATATCAACTAATAAGGACACAATAACCTAAAGTTAACCGTCTATCTGTTGGGGATCTTGCCCAATCCACATCACAATGTCTAATAATTCATGTATGACCCCTATCTTCATACAATAAACCTTTCTCTAGTGTTGTCTTACTATATATTAGAATTCTAATAGTTGTATCCCAATAAGAATCACATGAAGACTATAGAAATTGACTAACTACATTAACTAAAAAGGAGATATCTAGTCCTATAATATAAGGTAGTTGAATTTTCCTACTAACCTGCGATATCTCCTAGGATCTGCAAGGTAGTCCCCCTAACCTTGTACCAGTCTAGTATTAAAGTCTATGGGAGAGTTAATAGGTTTACAATTTAATATTCCTACTTCTTCTAGGATATCTAGGGCATACTTTCTTTAAGAGATAACTATACCAGACTTAAATTGAGTAACTTCTATCTCAAGAAAGTATCTAAGTAGTCCCAAGTCCTTGGTTTGAAAATGATCAAATAAATGTTTCTTCAATTGATTGATACCTTTCTGATCATCACCAATGATAAACATAAATTACAAGATAGATACATGTTCTCTGTGTTATATGCCTATAAAACACAAAATGATCTAATTCACTGCGAGTCATACCAAACTCCTGAATAACAGTGCTAAAACGTTCAAACCAAGCATGTGGGCACTGTTTTAAGTCATACAATGAGTGATAAAGTTTACAAACAAAACCAGGCTCCCCTTGAGCAACAAAACCAGATAGTTACTCCATATAAATTTCTTTCTGAAGTTCACCGTGTATGAAGGCATTTTTAATATCTAACTGAAATAGAGAGCAGACAATTATAGATAAAAGTAACCATATAGAAGACATCTTGGCTATTGGAGAAAATGTATCACCATAATCTAAACCATAAACTTGAGTGTAGCCCTTAGCAACTAGCTGAGCTTTAAGATGATTAATCTTACCATCAGGATTTGTCTTAACTGTATAAACCCAACGACATCCAACAGTTAAATAATTGGAGGTAATAACACTAAGTCTCAAGTATGATTATTATAGAGAGCAATCATCTTTTCGAATATTGCTTCAAGATCATAAAAGTCCTTATGGATGTTAGAAGGAATAAAGACAGAGGAAAGTGTGGACACAAAATTATATATAAGAGTAAAGATAAACGATGATAACTAATAAAATTATAAATAGGGTAAGGATTATGAGTGAAACACATACCTTTATGAATAGTACTAGGAAATCGATCATTAGGAGGCAAGGCTGCAACAAGGGAGGCATCTGGAGCAAAAGGCACATCAGTAAAAGCCTCACTAGGAATAATATTAGTACCTGTAATAGGAACAAGTCTAGTAGTCTTAAAATGAGAAAATCCTTCAGTAAGTGGAATAGACACTAACTTAACGATAGAAACAATCTCAGAAAATTAGTTGGTAGGAGAAAGAAGGTGAGGCAAAGGGAGAACTATGGTGATAAACTCAAAATCTAATGACATGAAAAAGAAGAAAGGGGATGACTCAAAAAATGTAACATCAACAAATATAAAGTATCGACAGGTGGATGGTGAGTAATATTTATACCCTTTTTGAAGACGTGAATAACCCAAGAAAACACATTTGGTGGCTCCAATAGATAGCTTATCTTGACCAAGAAAGAGGATATGAAGAAAACATGTATAACCAAAGACACGTGGAAGAAGAGGAAATAAGGGTTAATAAGGAAATAAAATGGAATGAGATACCTTATGTTAAAGGATTAATGAAGGCATCCTGTTAATTAAAAAGCATCCGATAAGAATAGCATCTACCCAAAACTAAGAAGAAACCTTACTATGCAAAAGTAGGGTGTGAGTGGTTTCAATGAGATGTCTGTTCTTATGCTCAATAACCCTATTTTGTTAAGGAGTGTATACATAAGATGTCTACTAGAGGATTCCCTATGAAGACATGAATTTAGTAAAAGGAACAAAGAGATACTCACGAGTGTTATCGCTTAGTAAAATATGAATAATACTATTAAGTTATGTCTTAATTTTAGCACAAAAGGATTCAAAAATAGAAAATAATTATGAGTGAGATTTTATTAAAAAATAACCATATGCAACAAGAATAATCATCGATAAATGTAACAAAATATTGAAAACCCAAACTAGACATGACACGATAAGGACCCTTAACATCTAAGTAAACTAATTCTAATAGGGATGCAGCCCAATTATTGACATGCTTAGGAAGAGAACTACACGAATGCTTCCCAAATTGGCATGACTCACAAGTTAAAGAAGATAAACTAGAAAGACCTAGAACCATCTTTTGAAGCTTCAAGAGACTAGGATGACCCAAACAATTATGATGAAAAGCTAAAGACTTGGAAACATTACAACTAATAGAAGAAGGCAAGTTAAGATAATAGAGGCCTTGTGACTCATGTCCTATGCCAATCGTTCACCCTATGTTATCGTCTTTATAATAATAGAATCAGTATACAATATGAAAGAATAATTTAGAGAATATGTAAGTTTACTCACAGATATAAGATTAAAAGGACAATGTAGAATATAAATGATAAAATTTCAAGGTAAAGTAGGTAAAAAACAAGCCTGACTTATAGCTTGAACAACAATTTTGGACTCACTGCTAAAGTAACAGTTAGAAGAGAAGTAGTGATAATAAAATGAGAAAATAAATTAGTATTACGAGAAATGTGATCTGTAGCCTCAAAATCAAGTATCCATGGTCCTAAAGGAGAAGATTAGAAGAGGCTAACAACTAGATTCCCTGATTGAACGACAAAAGCCATAGTCGCGGAAGACTACTTATTTGATTGATACTTGAGATATTTCTCATAATCAGTGCTAGTAAGAGTCAGAGATGATTGAATTTTTCCTATAGATGATTATAAAGAAGCATTTGAGTGAACCATATTAGTAGTCTGAGTGGGTCGTCCATGTAACTTATATGATTTCTCCTTTAAATGACCTCATCAATGATAATAACTACATTTAGGTTTACTCCCTTACCACCTCAATCGCTCTATTCTCCTTTTACAAAAAATTGAGATTGGGTTGACAAAGTAGAGAAGTTACCACTAAGAGGGTTGGAAATAATATTGGGAGAAGAAACTCGAAGTACTAAGTAAACACTTTACTTAGGGAAGAAACTATATCACTAGCCAAAATTTGGTCACATACAGGAATGAGATTGGGACTAATACTGACAAGAGCAAGAACCATGAAGAATTTGTCTCATTGTGCCAAATCTTTAACTGTAGTTAGTCCAACAAGCAAGAATAAATTAAACTCGGACTTGAGAGAGGTTAATTTGCCAAAATATTCTGACATACTCATACCTTGTTGTTTAAGATTAATCAGATCGGACACAACCAAGTATAAACACCAAATATCATTAGTGTAGCTTGACTCCATATCTCAAAACAGGTCTTATATAACTTAAAAATATGGTGAAGTTGAATATCAATAGTCTGCCACAATAAATTGCATAAGAGAGCATCAGTTTTAACCCAGTTTGCTTTATCTATCATAATTTCCTCAAACTACGTAGTCAAGTGGTCTTGTAAACCTTGGCCTATACACTATAATTCCACTAAAGCACCTATGAGGTGTAATTTGCACTATCTATTAGTCTTTCAGTTGTGATGGTAAGGAGAGATAAAAAGGTAAAGGCTCTTGACTTTGAATTGGACCTTCCCATGTTCATGTTTTAATACCATAAATTTAACACGATATATCTAACACAGAAAATAAACCAAATCCAAAAGTAATAGCCAAAACCAGCACTTATATCCACCAAATAGTAATAACCAAAAACAGTAACCAATAATATAGTGCAAATATCCACCAAACTAAAGTCCAAAAGAGGAACAAAGACATAATAAGATATTACCAAGCACCATGGCAAAAAATAAAGATGAAAATAGTAATAGTCGATTTTTTCAATCGTTAAAGATAGGCTTCTAATGGTTGGACAATGATGAAATCACAGGGGAAGCTTCACCATCATGCTCTGAATGGATTCAAGCTGATAGTGTGTACTCACGCATACTAGAAAGATCAGAAGACACGTGTAATGGCGATGACGGGTGAAATTTGATGGAATGGTCGAAGATAAGGAAAGAAGTTGATCAGAGTTGTTAGATTCTCGTTTTGACAACCAAAAAGGTGCACTTTGACTTTGTCAGAATAGTACGCTATCGTCGAAAAATATTAGGGTTTCAACTGAGTCTTTCATTGGAAACTAAGAGTAAGTTTTAAAGAGGGCTCTGATACCATGTAAATTTTACTAAATAAATTTTTGTATATTACATATGCCAATATGATACACAAATATATACACTTGTATAATTTTATTTTAGGAAGTTTAATTTTTATTTCCTTAATTACCTTGATCATATCCTAAACTATCAAATATGCAACTCAATAAATATTTTACCATGATAGGTAAAATGAAAATTTATCATATGGTGGTATATTGATAGTTTACATAACATATAGGTGTTAATTGACTGTTTACCATATAGGGTTAAATGAAAATTTGGCATATCTGGTATATAATGATAAATTACCATAAGGGTTAATTGATTATTTAGTATGTAAGGAGGCTAAATAAAAATTTTTCATATAGGGATATGTTGATATTTCAACATATAAGGGTTAATTGATTATGTATGATATATGTGTGGAAACTAGAAATTTCATATAAGAAGGTAAAATGCAAATGATATAGAATTAAGAGTAATATCTAGTTAAAGTCTTTGTATTATATTCCAAATTAGTACCTTGTGGTATATTATATTACTATTTACGAAATATTATATCTCATAAACTATAAATTCAAAAATCATAAACAATAAAATAAATATTATGATCCAATAATATAATTTCTTAACCCTAAACTATCAGTCTAGATTTCAAAGAACTGAATTCAAAAACCTAAAGTCAAACTCTTAACCCAAACTTAATCCTTAAACCTATGCCATAAACCCTAAGCGTGAAACCATGAACTTTAAACTCAAACCATAAACTTTATCCTAAACCCTAAACCCAATCATAAACCTTAAACTCTAAAGCTAAACATCCTAAATGTAAATGTGAATCTAATCTTAAATCATACATTATAAATTGCAACCGTTAAAACTTTAACCTATATCTAAACCCAAAACCTAAAAATAATCAAAAACTTAAAACCCAAAGCTTAAATCATAAACTTAAATGTAAACTAGACACATAAAAATATTCCTAAACTCTAAATTTTAAATCCCAAAAACCAAAAACTAAAATCTAAATATTTATCATTAACCTAAAAGTAAAAACCCTCGTAAATTGATCATAAATCTAAAATTGTGTAAGGCCCGCTGCTATATATTACTGTATACTATAAATATAAGATTTATTTTATACTAAAATTATATTGTTAATATATAGCAAGAGTCTCACTCTAACTGACTAACTGTAAAACCCGTTGTTGTATATATTACTATTATTAGGCCCTTCATGTATTTATGTAAATAAATAGGCTATTTATTTATTTTATATTAACGAAGTAATTAATTTAATATACACAGCAGGAATCCCACGAAAATTGGCTGACTGAAAGACACGCAAACGGAAGCTAAAAATAATGAACATCATAGTGGTGGATTTAAATTTTATAATATATATATATATATATATATATATATATATATATAAACATATATTTTTCTAGATACAAATACATGCACATATATATAAATATGTACATATATGAGAAATTATATGTATACATATATGATGTACAAAATGCATGCATGCCCCAGTACAAGCATGTCTGAAAATTGTATGCATATAGAAGCCTTAACAAGCCTTCTTAATCAAAACTTGAGCCTTTTCCCCCTTAAGCCATAACCAACCTAAACCTCAATAGTTCTTATCTAACTGACCTATAAAGAAGAAGGGAGAAGAAGAAGTGAGTGATAGCTCACTCAGTAAGCATTTCTTATTTCTTTCTAACCCAAGCAGGACTCTAATCTAAACTTGCAACTGAGTTTAATTTAACAACTATTATGAGTTATGCATTCTTACAGTATTTACTTTTTCTCTCTTACCTGTTATTCCGAATCCAGCTTGTTCTTATTAGTTTAACTAAAACTATGTCTCATGCCATAAAATAAACGTCATGGTATGAAGTTATGCAAAAATAAGCTATTTGCCCGAGGGTTTGATTTATGAAAACATTGTTTGCCTGTATGAAAATATTTATGTGAATATAAAGATCCTAAACTGAAAATGCATCTGAAAATAATGCAACTGATAATATATTGTCCTAATTAGACTAATGAATACAACGAATTGGCACTCTAGCCATATGAGTTTTTCAATTGCCTGATTCTCGTTCAATAAGCTGAAATTAGAAAATTGAAAATTAAATTGAGAAATGATAACTGATAATCAGATGCATATTAACATATATTGATGATAGCTCTCTCTCTAACGAGCGTGCAACTCATAGGCACTCCCTCGTATCCACCTTAAAAGATGTTCAAAGCACTATATTTTCTAGCTTTAAAACATGCATTTGGATCGTTAGATCCTTTTCTAAAAACATTGGCATGGCATGTCATGTCAAGATATGCGTATAATGTATCATGTTCTTTTATTTTATCTTATTATAATGTTTTATAGCTATTATATTGAGTTTCTTGTGTTCTGTGTTTTTGTTTTGAGCTTAAATCTCAATTTCTACTTGACACACAGGCATAAGTACTTAGGCATACAGGCGTGCATGCTTAGGTGCACAGGCTACACTAAAGTACACGGGGTCGTATACCAGTCATGCAGCCTGACCGTGCTAGCTTTTGTAATTTCAGTCTTATTTCTAATTTGTTGTAGACATATGGTCATGATATTAACCTATATAATCGTGTCCTTATATATTTTTAGTTATGCATACTTCATGCACACGGTCGTGACACTGTACTTGTAAAGGTGCACAGGTGTGCGCCCTACTCTGTTTTAGTAAATCCATGCCTGAAACATGCAGAATTTTATCAAATGCTTAATTTAAATGCAATCAACTCGTTCCATCAACATTTTACACTCTAAACAATACCAATACACACATCAATCTCACCAATAACACTGAACACCATTATCAGGCATTAAAACTCTTTAAAACTCATGTATATACGTACGAATATACACATCAAACATGTTTATTGGCAATAAATACTATCACAATCACTTTTGTTTCATTATACCATGAATCAATCATGTCATACATTCATCAAACAATATGAAAACAATATCATATCTCAAACAAATCAATCAACTCATGTTTGGAAACTGAAGAAAGAGGTAAGGAAACACTTACCTCTTATCATCATTGACTCTTCTCTCTCTTTAAGCAAACTCTTACTCTCTAGTTAGGTTAGAAGCCTCTAGTTGCTGATTCTCTCTTCTAGGGTTGGGGTTTCATGAAAATAGAAGGAAAACTTAGGTGAAAATAAATAAGAAAATGGGTGAACAAATACTTAAAGCTAATATCTCTCTCTCCACGTATGCACGGTCATATGCCTTTGAGATGCACGGTTATGCATGACAAGAAAATGAAAAATCTTTACTTCTCGCTCTTCGCATGAAAAGAATCTCCCAAGAAGAATCATATGCATGCCATACAAGCCTTAAAAATGGTCATTTCACCTTGAACTCTCCTAACTCTAATTATATCATAAATTCTCACTCCTAACCCTAAATTTATAGTCTAAAAAGACATTTCTAACCCTGGGATATTATATTCCTCCCCTTTATAAAAATTTGATCCTCAGAATTTATTTGAGTAACTCTAAAAACCTATCTCAGATCTCAAACTCAACATCTTAAGTGGCATTCTCCATTTTTTAATTTCTCTACAATAGCTTCACTAAAGGAATTTTCTTTCTTGAGGACCTTAACCTTATATCTAGAATCTGAATTGATCTTTCTTGGTAACTCAGATTATCTGTTAGATCTAAATTTGAAAAATAAAGCACAAGTGATGATTCCCAACATATTTTCTAAATTAAGACTCATGGAAGACTTTATGGATTCTTTCTATACTAGTTGGCAAAGCAAGTCTGTAGGCTATTTTTCCAATTTTGTCCAACACCTCATATGGGCTAATAAATCTTGGGCTTACTTTCCTCTCTTACCATACCTTAGAACTTGCCTATAAGGAGCAATTCTCAAGAATACCTTATTACCCACTTGAAACTTTATCCCCTTATATTTTAAATCAGCATAACTTTTTCGTCGATCTTGGGTTTATTTTATTCACTGTCTGATGACCCTAATTTGCTCAATCATCTTTTAGTCATCTTTGGACCTACTACAATCTCCAAAGAATTTCTCTCTTCAATCTCATCTTAGTGAAGAAAAAACTTGCATCTTTAACCATGTAAAGCCATAAATTGAGTCATTTGAATAGTTGTCTAATAATTGTTATTATATGCATATTCTATTAGAGGAAGTAACTTTGCCCAACTAGTCTGAAAGTTCATACAATAAGCTCTTAACATATCTTCCAGAATCTGATTCACACTATTATTCTAACCATCAATCTAAATACGATATATTGAACTAAACTATAACCAAATCTCTAATGATATTTGTAAACTATCCTAGAAAGCTGATAAAAACCTAAAGTCTCTATTTGATATAATAACCTTGAGAATCCCATGAAGTTTAATAATCTCTCTAATGTATAACTCTCTCAATTGATCTACAGTCACGCTCTACCAGATAGGTAAAAAATAAGCTGACTTGCTTAATTTTTCCACAATCATCTAGATACTGTCATATTATTTTTGAACTCTAGAAAAGCTTGAAATGAAATCCATGGATACATCCTCTCATTTCCATTCAGGAATACTCAAAAAATGTAGTAACCCAAATAGTCTCTAATGCCCTGTCTTAACTTGTTGACATACTAAATATCTAGAAATAAAGTTTGTTATATTTCTTTTCATCCCTAACCGTTGGAAACTCTTCTTAAGATCCTAATACATTTTCATGCTATTAGGATGGGTTGAATACACTGTATTGTGAGCCTTCGATAAAATCTTTTATCTTAACTCTAAATCTTATGGTATAAAAACCCTATTTCTGAACCTTAAAATCCTATCTTTGACTTCAAAGTGTGGTGTTGAACCCTCTGAAATCTTCTAAACGATACCTTGAGTCTAACCATCTAATATCTAACTAACTCTAATCTCATCAAACAAAGATGATACAATTTAGAATTTGGATAAACCTGTAGTTACTATCTCAATCTCCTCTATAATAATCTCATCCTGTAACTTTTTTTGGACAAAAATCCTTGATAAAGCTATTCTCCTACTCAACGCATCAGTTACCATGTTAGCTTTACCAGGATGGTACTTAATCTCACAATCATAGTCTTTTACCAATTCTATTTGTATCATATTAACTTCCCTCTATGTGAAAAAGTACTTTAGACTCTTATAATCTACATAAATGTTACACTTAACCCCATAAAGATAATATCTCCAAATCTTTAGGATGAAAATAACTCCAACTAACTTTAAATCATAGGTAGGGTATCTCAACTTGTGATCTCTCAATTGCTTGAAGGCATTGGCAATTACCCTACTAGACTACATCAAAACAACACTAATTCTCTAATGGAAAGCATTTGTATAGATATCAAATATGTTCCCTCATGTGATAATGCCAAAACTAGACAGTCAGTCTTTGTTTTAACTATTAGAAGCAAGTCTCACACTTTGCCTAAACAAAAGAGACCTCTGTTAAAGAATACAACTGCTAATCTTAACTAGTCAAAAAGGTCATTAATCCTTGGTAGAGGATACTTATTCTTCGTTATGACTTTATTCAGCTCTTAATAATCAATACACATCCTCATCAACTCATCTTTCTTTTTGACAAACAGAACGGAAACACCTTAAGATGAATAGTTCAACCTAATAAATCTCTTGTCAATCATCTTTTGTAATTGTTTTTTCAACTCTTAAAGTTCAACTAAAGCCATTCAATATAAAGCATTAAAGATAGAAACCGTACCAAGAAGAAACTCAATGCTAAACTTTAACTCTCTATCTAGAGGCAGTTATGGCAACCCATCTAAGAAAACATCTTGGAACTCCCTTACAACTGATACCTTTTTGATACTTGGTCTAACTTACTCCTACATACCACTTTGTTCAAATATCCAATACAAACCTTATGCAGTAGTTTCCTGCCTACACACAAGAGATCAACATACTTTTAATCTTGCCTTAACCAAAGATATATTGATCAAGGCTTGAATGAAATCTAACTTTTTTTCTTTTATAGTCTATCTTTACATTATATTTTTCTAAGAAATTCATACTTAAAATTATATCAAAATCAGCTAACTCCAATATGATCAAACTCATCCTTAATCTCCTGCCTAAAAATCAAAACCTCCTGATCTATTAAAACCTGGTCACTCACCATAACTCCCCCATTTGACATCTCTACACAAATACTGCTACTAATCATACTAAGGGTCAACCGTAATCTCTTTGCTACACTTTTGGCTATGAAACTATATATGACATTTCAATTTACTATCACAAATAAAGGCATATCAAGAAAAAATAAATGACCAATCACTACATGTGATATAGTCTTAGTCTACTCTTTCTAAACAGCATATACTCTCACCTAAAAGACCTATACCTTTCTCAAGTGCTCTGACACTAGTCCTAAGAACCTCTAGTATAGCTCTTTCTATATCTATTCTACCTTTGAGTAGACCTTCATGACCTCTAAATGGACTAAACTACCCTTACTAGGCCTTACACTAGCTTCTACTCTAGATAGGCATTTTGAGATCTTGTGTCCCAGCTGACGACACCCAAAACACTTTCTGTCCTACTAAGCACTCACTAGCATGTTGCATACCACACTTTACATACTAAGGCAACTAAACTAAAACCCTCTGCCTTTACTCCTCTCAACTGATCGTGTCAACACTCTTATATACTACAAACTAGCCTCTGATCTAAGTGTTCTCCCCAATGTATCACTAAATCTCTAGAGAGGATCTACTCTAGTCATAACATCATTCACTATAGCAAGGTACAATCCATGTATGAACTTCTACACCTTACCAATCTCTGTCCCTGCCAAGCTGGGAACAAATATTTGTAAAGTATTAAATCAGGTTATGTACTCCTTAATATGATCAACCCCTATGCCAAATCAATAAACTATTGAGCTTTAATGTACAACATCTCTATGCTTCTATACTCGACATCAAATAATCAGTGAAACTTTGCTTTAGCCAACTAATTTTCATTAACTAAAGCCTTCAAGAGGTTCCACCAAACTTTTGCCTTTTGCATAACTCGAAGTAGAAATACATAATATTTAACTTTCTCTCTCTCTGATAATGTGAAAAGTTCTATTACACTCTCTATATACTTAAGCTACTCCTTAGCTATTATTGGGTCCCTTGACCTACTAAATCTTAGAGGCTAAAATGCTAATGGCAAATTATGGATGGGATACAGTTTATTTGAACTACTAGTGTCAACTGTCTCAACACTAACACCTTGACCTAAACTATTGTCATTATATGAAGTTATGTTGAAATATGCTATTTGCTCAAGAGCCTGATTTCTGAAAATACTATTTACCTATCTAAAAATACCTTTATGGATTTAAAGATCCTAAACAAAAAATATATACGAAAATAATACAACTAAAAATTTGTAGTGTTTATCAAACTGATGAATACATAGATTTGACACCCTAGCCATATGAGTTTTCAATCACTTGACCCTCAGTTAATGAGTTGAAATCTGAAAACTAAAAACTAAATTAAAAACTGATAACTGATAATCAGATGCATACTAACATATACTAATATAGGTTCCTTCTCTAGTGAGCGTGAAACTCATAGGCATGCCCTTGTATCCACCCCTAAAAGATGTTCAAAGTATCATAGTCTCTAGCTTTAAAACATACATTTGGATCCTTAAATCCTTTTTCTAAAAACACGAGTATGGTATGTCATGTCATGATATGCGTATAATGTATCATGTTCTTTTACTTTATCTTATTATAATGTTTTATAGTTGTTGTATTAAGTTCCTTGTGTTCTATGTTTTTGTTCTGAGCTTAAATCTCAATTTCTTCTTAATGCATGGAGTGCATGCTTAGACATACAAGCTTGCACCAAGGTACACAGGCCATATCCTAATCATGCAACCTAACTATGCTAGCTTTTATAATTTTAGCCTTATTTCTAATTTCCTACATATGCACAGTTGTGACATTAACGTGCATGGTTTTTTCCTTATATATTTGCAATTGTGCATACTTCATGCACATGATCATGACCCTATAGTTGCAAAGGTGTATAGGCGTGCATCATATTCTGTTTCGGCAAATCCATGTATAAAACATGTAGAATCCCATCAAATGCTTAAGACACATATATATATATATGCATACATACCATGACTTCACCAATACATACATCAATTTCATCAAACATGCTGAAAACATTATCATATATCAAACAAGTTAGCAAACTTATGCTTGGAAACTAAAAAATAAGCAAGGAAACACTTACCTCTTACCATGACTGATTCTTCTCTTTCTCTAAGCAACCTCTTACTCTCTAGCTAAGTTAGGAGCTCTGGTTACTAATTCTCTCCCCAAGGGTTGGAATTCTCTAAAATAAAAGGAAAACTTTAGGTGAAAATGAGTAAGAGAACGGGTGAACAAATACTTAAAGCTGGTGTCTCTCTCTTTAGGCATGCACGGTTGTGTGCCTTAGAGGTGTACAATCGTGTATGATAAAAAATAAAGAATCTCCACTTTCTAAGCTTCGCATAAAAAGAATCTCCCAAGAAGAATCATGCACATGCCACACAAGCCCTAAAAATGACCATTTCACCTCTGAAATCTCCTAACTCTAATTCTATCATAAATTCTCACTTTATAGCCTAAAAAGACATTTCTAACCCTAGCGTGTTACACTAACTAAAAACATGCATGCAAAAGCTATAACTAAAAAATGATAGTATGTTAAACTCACTGTATAGTATCTTAAATAAAACTCATGCTTTACTGCATATATTAATAATAATATATAAAAACATAATCGATATTGTGCATCCCAATATGCATGAGCAACAGAAAGCATGCGAGCTAACATGTTATCTGTTGAAACTAAATACATATATACATAAAACTGAAATCATTGGGTGAAGACTAGCTCAAGCTATATCCTACTTTCTAGCAATCTTGTGCTCTAAGCTCAGCTCCTGAAACACTAACATGCAAGCTACTCTGATCTATCGTTGGCTAGCTATTATATTGGATAACTTAACTAAGTTCTTGACTAGCCTAATAACTTCCTCTACTCTAGTTTATCTCACTGCTAAAACTCACTACTTAAGCATTGCTTCATACCTTATTATAATTACATATATGAGTATACATATACAATGTGATATGAAAAGAAATATGGATACTGAAAATAACCCACTGAGTTTTCTTTCTAATATGTAATATTTTTTTTTCCTTATTTATTAGTTTTTAAGACCAAGAATATTTTTAAGTTCTCTTAGGCCTTAACTGAATTCTTTATTTCTCTGCTTATGACATATCGTGCATTTTTATCTATATTTTATTTCTTTTCTTAACTATTTTTTATCTTGCTGTCTGAATAATATTTCATTTCATGTGATGTATCATGGTATGAAGTATATTGAAATCATGTTATTCGCCCTTGAGCGTGTTTATTGCAAACATTTATTAAAAATGCTAATGGTGGGATCCGAAGAGCCTAAAGTACTAAAAAACTGAATGAAAATTATTTCTGAAATCTCTATATATCTAAAGATACTTATTGTGTTGATTAAGTGATGAATACAAAGATTCAGTATCTTGGTCTTGTAGGCTAAACCATATCAACAAAATGCCAATAAGCTAAATATCTTATCATACTAGTCCTTAAGTCGGTAAGCTAAAATCTAACCAATCTGATTGTAGCTAAAAAGCTAAAATCTTACTAATGCCCCTTTATATTCACTGTTAAAACCTAACACAAATATCGAGTTTAGTGCTAAAAATTAATGCATATAGATCACTTGATCCATTTTTTCTGAAAACACTGCTTTAGCATGTCATGTCATGTCATGCATATTATGTATATAATCCTATTATTTCTCTCTCTTTGATTACATTCTATTTAACTATGTAGTTATTATAGTTCTATTATATGTATTCTTTACTAAAGTTTCTAGTTCTGTAATTCATTAAGCTTGTTAATAAGCTTTGAGTATATTGTTCTGTATTCTGTTATGTTTCTACTAGCTTTATGTTTTCATTCTATTTTTGTTTATGTTTAAAATCGTAATCTATCATTAGATTACGTTGTTCTAGGTTGTTGATGATTTTTTCTTCCATATATAAGTTTGGTATACTAATTTTGAAAAAATATTGTCTTATCATTTTCCATTCTCTGATGGTTAACAGTTTTTTTTCTCAGCTTAATTTGATCTTATTCTGATATATACTTTGATGATTTCTATGGCTTTTACTTCTATTGTTAAATCTACTTAACCTGAAACTTTACACTGGACGCACAGTCATGTATGCTGGGCATGTGGTTATGCATCAAGGTACATTGGTCGTGTGCATAAGCGTGTGTCTGAACATGCTAGCTTTTGTGATTTATGGCTTATTTCTAGTTTAATATACATGCACGACCATGACATCTAGGTGCATGATTGTGACCCTACTCAACTTCAATTATGCATAGCTTGTATACAAGACTGTGAGCTTGCTAAAGTATAACTTCATGGGCATACATCTATCAGATACACAGGCATGCATCCCTCAGGTGCACGATCATGTGTCATACACTGTTTAGCAAACCTTGTTGAAACATGTAGAATCCATACCAAACTCATCTCAAATCTCTATCGATCTTAAATTAATTGTATTCGAACATATCTACACGTAAAATACTTCATTATAGACGTATTTTCCCCATCACTAACAGCTAATTACAACTTAGCATGCTTCTAAACCCTTGAAATCCATACATAAGCATAAAGGAACTAATCATGCTTTTATTTCTAAAATTTCACTTCTATCTCATATTATCAAGCCAAAAACATGTTCACTACATTGAAAACACCAAATCACTAACTGGATGCATCTAGGAATTTACATGCTAAGGAAACAAGAAAGAAGTAAGGAAATACTTACTTAAAACTACTAAAGACTTCTATCTCTCTAACTCTAACTGAACCCTAACTAGATTAGCTACTAAAATTGGCTCATCTTTCTAAAAATTGGCTAGGGTTAGCTAGAAAAGGAAGGAAAATGAGAAGAAATAGGAAAATTTGATCTAAAAAGGGAAAAGAAAGTCATTTTATATATCTACATGTATGCATGAGCATGTAGTAAGTTATACAGGTGTGCATAATGGTAAAGACACACAATCATGTGTCTAATGATACATAGTTATGCTTGTACCTCAAGCCATATATAAAGCCTTTTGAAAAGGTTATTCTACCTCTAAAACTCTCTCAAGTCTAATCTCAGGCTATAAAATCTCTCTCTTACCCTTGATTAGGACCTAAAAAGACCATTTTAACCTTAAGATGTTACAAACTGTAAATCTAGTACATGAAATTGTAAACCTAGACATGCAAAATTTATTGTAAATCATATTAGAAACCATTAAAATGTAAAGCTCATAAGTTTCACCAGTGTAAACCCTAAAACATAAAACTGAAATTGATATATTAGACTTGTAGTTGAGAACTTAAATATTGTCATTGTAGTTTTTATAGAAATGTTGAAGTATGTTTTGGTTTGCTTCGAAGGAGAATGGGTAAAAGATCAAAAAGAAAATATGCTAACTTATGTTGAACGCTGACAAGATGTGATTAAAATCTAAGGTGACACCATATTAGAAAAACTAATCCAATTGTTACGTGAAATTCTTCAGATTGATTAGAGACATAATAACATTAAGTTATTTATAAAACTAGCAAATCTAAAAAGTAAGAAACCTTGGTGATTACATGTGATCAACATGTGGAATATTTTATTAGACTTTCTATTCATCTAAAAGAATGCATTCCACTGTATATTAAAGTTATCTATCAACTCATTTGTCTATCAACATCAAATAGGGATTATGATGTCCAACAACTAAATGTAACAGACCAAAGTTTCAAAAGGATTCTTATAGATTTTGTAAATGAAAGTGATGTGAACAATGTGGATGAAGATGAGAGTGCTATATTGATGACTAAGCAGGGGTTCATGTAGTAGATAACAATATAAAAGAAGAATTTAATGATGACTACTTTAATAGTTTGCATGATATACATTTATGGAATTTGTTTGACTATAAGAATGACATAGATGATATTTCCACCAAAGAACAAGAATTTAAGCATAAGAAGTATATTCATTATAGTACAAAAGGTCTAAGGGGTGCCCAAGAGCCAAATCTTATGCATGATCATGTAGAACCTAATATGCAAAATGTACCGACAAAGGAATTTAATGGAACCTAACTGCTTTGACTTGCCTTGTATGTCTAGTACACTAAATGTATAAAGAGATAACAATAATTATAAAGTGAAAAACATATTTCCTAATAAACAAAGTGTCATAGATGTATTCAAAAAACATGTCATGAAAAACGGATACCAATTTAAAGTAGTAATAAGCCATGCATAAGATATGTATAGGTGACTTAAATTGTAAAGTCAAAGTTCTTCCAACTATACAGAATGGTAATTGAGTACACATATATGAGATATTAAATAATGTCACATCATCGATAGACTAGAGCTTAAGCATTAGTTAGTTGTTGGCTAAAAGGTTTAGATCAATTGACTCTATATGTGTAATAGCCCAGGGGTAGAATTATCATTGTAGGCTCTAAGACTAAGGGTAAAAGAGAGATTTCTAGATAAAAAATACATTCGAAAGGGTTTGAGGATAGAAGAGTCTTTTAGAGGCCTTTTGTGGCTTATACATGGATATTCTGGGAAGAATATTTTATGTATGGTGCGAGAAAAGAGAGATTTCAGATTTTTGAAGGGCACACGCTCATGTGTTAGGAAAGATGTGTGATAAATGCTTTAGTTTTCATGTATTTTTGCTCAATGTTTTCCTTCAGCTTTTTCTCTTCTCCATTTCCAGTAAACCCTAGGTCAGAATTCATCCAACCAACAGCCATTATTCCAGCTAGAGATCCAAAAGCTTCGAGAGAGAAAGATCTGATATGATGGCTAGAGGTAAGTATTTATTTGCCTCTTTCACTTAGGTTTCTAACATGCTTTTTTGATTTTGAGCTCCTTAGATGATTGCTGCGTGTTGTGGATATGTGTTGCTGTGATTTGATGATGAAATGAGATAATATATGAAGATTTATGAGATTATTTGTGAAGATTTGATGCTTGGGTATGACTTTATAAGAAATGTATGATCTTGGCATGCTTTTATGATGAATGAATGAGATAAGAATGCTTATTGGCATGTATATTTGATGTATGCAAGTTTGATTGAGAAATAGATAAGATTTGAATGAGTTTAAATGAGATTTTCTAGATTTTCAAGTGTATCTATAGAATCTGGGTTGAGCACACACCCGTGCACCCGAGGGTACACGCTCTTGTGGCCTCAATTTTGTATAAACAAGGCCTTACATGGTACCCGTGTACGTATAAAAATCCAGACACATGTCCATGTACCCGAGTGCACATGCCTATGTATCTAATTCCAATTTTACACGCCCATGTAGGTAAGACACGGGATGGTGTTGAGGCAGTTACACGCCCGTGTGCCAAGCTTATGCATGCCTATGTATTTGTACCACACGCCCATGTGGCCAGCCAGAGTTTCATGAAAATTTTCTAGAAGTTAGCACGATCAAGGACACAGCTTGAGCACGGCCTCATGTGTCTTCACACACGCCTGTGTACCAAGCATAACACGCTCGTGTGCCTTATCAAAACCAAAGAGATGGTTCTAAAGCATGTATTAAGCAAAGATAAGACATCCTAAGCCATTTCTAAGCATGAGAAACATAAGAATAACATGATATAACAGCATATCATGCATGATTATTAAGCATTGAGCATGGCATGCCACATGAAATGTTTTCAGAAAGGGATCTAAAGATCCAAGAGTATGATTTAAAAGTATAGATATATGATGTTTCAGACATTAGTTAGGGGTGAATACGAGGGGGTACCTGTGAGTTCATACACCCACTAGAGAGGGAAACCATCATCCACTAGAAAGAACATGGTCGTGCAGGAGTAGTTTTATCATAAGTTTGAGTTCACACGGCCAAGGTGTCGAATCCCTATATTCATCAGTCTAGCCAGCATAGCAGAGATATTTTTAGATATAATATTTTCTGATACAGATTCCAGTTTATATTATATATATATATATAAGGATCTTCGGATCAAAGTTTTATATCAAAAAGAGACTTCATAAAAGAAAGAGTTTTCATAAAATAAGGCCCGAGGGGCAAAGTTTTATAACTAATGAGATTTACATGACATTAGAGCATGTATATCATGTCATGTATAGCATTCATGAGAAACAGATGAGACAAAAGCAAAGTACAAAGCATAAAACAGATGAAACCTATGAAATCAAGAAATAAAGAAAGTAAAGAAATAAACATAAGAAAAGAATGAATAAGAATACTGTAAAGCAGAGAACAGCAAGATTTAAGACTTGAGATCAGCTTATGCTCGATGACCTGTCTATGTGAAAGATAGAAAATGTTTATTGAGTGATTTGTCACTCACCCATTTCCCTTCCTTTCTCTTTTGTAGGTCAGTGAATTGGGGACTGAGTGGTAGCAATGCAACTGTCAGATTTTGGGGACATGGATCGACAGCTAGTAGCATGTTTTCACGTGCATGCTTTGATGACATTTTCCTCATATATTTATGTGTGTGTATTATACTATAGTATACACTGTATAGATGACATATTTTATACATGAGCAGCCTGAGGATTTCAGTAAAAAAAAAAAAGTTATTATTTTCTGAGTTGGGTATAATATTTATGTTTCCCGCTTCCATATTCAGATTTTTAAATTATTTTAAGCAGCAGTTAAGTTTCCTTTTCCTTGTAAGGATTTCCGTCACATGCGCATTTTTAGTATAATAATAAATATATATATTTATATATTTTAAACAGCTGTGCACAGTAGGCTTGTGGCGGGGATCACTACAATATGTCAACCAAAAAAATCATTGTAGACATTGCTTAAAGGTATTAGATCGACATTTTTTATTCCCAAGCATGATGAGTCAAAAACTGGGCATTAGGAGCACTTTAGGACACACTAAAGGAGTCATTTGCCTTACTACCAAACTACTGTCATAATTTAATGCATAATAACCCATGTACTTATACAGACATCCAAACTAATTAAAAAAATAAATTTAAAAATATTTTCATGGCAATAGGTTATAATGTTTGGGCATTTTAAGAAGCCATTTGACTTATCATATACATTGATAGGATACACTTAAATGGTAAATATTTCATAACTTTATTCATTGTTATTACAGAAGCACCGATCATATTTGTTTGACTTTCGGTGATACTAACTCAATTATATCATTTAATAATTTCATTTTTTTCTATAACAACAATTACGAAGATTCAACCTTATATCAATAATAGCGTACTAACATAATAATTGAATGAGAATTTTTGTAACCTTTTTAAAGGTGATTGGTGAGGTGGCACCATCCGCTTATGACGGAACATTAAGGACATTAATTTGGAAGTCAATCATCTACAACACAGAAAAAAAAAAAAAAAAAAGGGTCAATTCATTACAAACATAGTACAAAAAAAAAAAAAAAGTCCATGAAACACTAATTCATTATAAACACGGATGTCTTAAATAAACTATCACTTACCTTATCATGTTTATTATCTTATAATACAACACCTTTTCCATAAGGTACAACAAAAAGGCCCTCAACACCTTGTAACATGATAAACAATATATATTTGAAACAATTTTATGATGACATTATTAAAAAAATGTATTTACTTTTATCCAAAATGACCTTTTCAACACAATGAGCCTCAATTAGACTAACTTGATCCTCAATCCAAGTTAGTTGTCGTTACATCTCATGTAGTTTCCTTTGTAGCTAGGACTACATCTCTTATATCTGTGATTACATCTCCCTCTATAATTGTGACTACATCCACTACATTTATGATTATATCTCCTTTTGTAGTTATGACTACATCTTTTATATCTATGACTACATCTCCCTCTCAAGTTGATCTAGTCAATTGAGTATAATATTATCTCATCTGTCTGTGATATCTATCAAGTGCTCTTATTTAGAGAGTTTAATTATGGGTGCATTAATGGTACAGGGCTTAAGAATAAGGCTATCAATGGTCGACTTTATCAAGGTATTAGAATTAAAACTTTTAATGACAGTCTGGTCAATAGGAATCAGGTTGTTAGGGGTCAATTGCATCTGACTATCAGTAGTGGGCACCAATAGTACACTATCTATATGGGCATTAAGGGAGGAAGGTGAATTTTCAACATCTAATATGCCTAAATAAAGAACACTTACATCTTCTTTCTCAATCAAAAATCGATTGAAGTTTCCACTATGTTTCAATACCCAAAAATATAATAGTTTTTTATACCAAAGGAATTTCTCTCTTTTTATAATTGGATATTGAATAAGAATAGATTGTAGAAATGCTTTTAAGTAGACTGATACACAAGATTAAGAACAAATCTCTCAAATGTAAAATAGGGTAAGCTTAAGGAAAGAAAGATAACTGAGTAAACAATGAACAAGTATTAGCTTGAATGTGCAATTGATTTGTCTAACCTTACTTCGAAATGGCCACCTTTTATAATGGAAATGTTATAGAAAATGGAAATAAATCATTTCTATAAATTTCTATCTATTAAGTAGGTAGAAAAATATGTATTTGCAATAAATGTTTAGGTGCATGGTCGTACTTATAAAGTGCACAATTGTGCTAGCTTCATTTATGGTCTTGATCAAACTCCCAAGGATCGAATTTATAATTTGTACCATACACGATCATGTGTTTCCTATGTACAGTCATGCTTCATTTCTTTATATATGTCCTTTGAGCTTTTAGAAACCCAAATGACTCTTGAGCATTATTGACACATGAGACATACACTAAAACTACTTTGCTTATGCACGATTGTGTGCCATAAATGCACAGTAGTTACTTGTTGCTTTGCTTTCAATAAGGCTTCACATGATTGTCTTTGCATAGCTAAGGTGGTAATGAACTCATTCTTTATTTAACATAGTCGTGCATATCTTTCTTGCATGGTCGTGCATTGGTTGAAGTACATTGACCATTTCACACAATGATGTTGCAATTGAATGACTCATGCTTCTTTTGAAGTGTTATTGCACGATTGTGTGCCTTATTTGGACACAGTTGTGCATTTGACTTTTGCTCATTGACTTAGCACAACAAGAATACACAATTAGGCTAGTTGTATTGGAACTATGATACACACACACACACAGTTGTGTATTACTTTAGCATGATCGTATTGGACCTAAAAATTTTGTATCCTTCTGTGTTTTCACTACATAAGTTAGAATATAACTATGCATGGCCATGTTCAAAAAGCACACAGTCGTGTGTATTTTTGAAACTTGCAAAACTCAAATTGTTTCCCTTTTTTTATCATGAAATAACTCATACAAAAAGTAAATTAGTCTTTTAAACATATGTTTATCATCATCAAAATATTAAAGATTCAACAAATTATATTCTTTAAATAACATATATATCTTTTTGCAGGTCAAATTTCAATTAACCTATATTTATGAAATCATTTTGATTTTATTCATGAAATTGTATCAATCATCATATTATCAGTCACATGTTCGAAACCTAACTTTGATGTAGAAAAAGGAGGAAGGGAAGGGGAGGGGGAGGAGGGGAGAAAAAGTCAATTTCTTATTCATATCTCAAATTTTTTATAAATGGGGGTTGAAAAAAAGTTTAGGTGTTTTTAAAAATTTTAAATTTTAATGTTGCACCTTATTAGTTTACAAACAATACTTACATATTTGAAAAATATAATAAATTAGGAATATAAATATCATATTACAAATTATTAAGATTCTAATTATTTTTAATATATATGAGATTAACATGATAATTTCTTAAACAAAATAGAGAAAATACATATTTATCCTGAAAATGTTTTTCGAAGATAACATTTTCACCCATATACACTCTTGTTAAAGTATTTAGTTAAAATAATACAAATATATATTGATTGTTAAATCTAATTACTCACCTAAACATATGGTGATATTTAAATTTTTTAAATTTAGCAGATTAAAACACATATTATAGATTGGGGGTCTTATCATCAAACATTGGGTGGGTTTTGGTCAAAAACAAAGCATAGAATTAATCAGATCATATCATTGATTATAAGTTCAAAATCTACTCATCATTTAACTTTATTTAGTAATTGTATTTAAAACGTGTATCTTTATTTTAAAAAAAAAACAAAAATAGCATTTTATAGAATTATAAATATGAAGTCATCACACGTGTTGTGCCCAATCACACGTGTGCGTAGAGTTATGTATGTTGTGCTTTAGAACTTCTTATCCAGTGCGGCTACCGAAACTCGAAATCGGAAAAAGGAAACGCTATTCTTGACATGGCTGCCAATAAAACCTTCAACTTTACTATCCAACACCCCTCCACTTGCTGCCCCGCCAAAAGGGCACGCAGCCCTCCCAATCTTCACCAGATTTTTACCGTCAAATGCTTCGTTCGTCCCGCTTCCGACGGCTCCGCCACTGGTTTTAATCTCCCTTTCTTTTGTTGTGTTCATTGCATTGAGTTTGAATCTAACCCTTAAGTTAGATGTTAAGGTTTTTATATTATTATTGTGAAGAGTTGTGTTGGAGTAAAATGAAGATGAGATTGTGTTGGTTTGGTTGGGTTTATTGAGTTGTTTTTTACGAGTTTACGAATTATAGGGAAAATTTTTAGCTAAACTTATGAAGTTTTAATTGTTTTTCTTTGTTTGTGTATATGCTCGTGTTATTGTTTCATTGTTTATAAATGGCAATTTTATTTTGTGTCAACAGTTTTTGAATTGGGAATTCATGTTTGGAGTCTCGTTTTTTATGAGTCTATGCGCGTGTCCAGTTAATTTTGATGCCTTATTATTGTTGGCGATTAGGTTTGGTGGAAAGGCCGTGGAGTGTTTCAAATGCTAGACTTGTTCTTGAAGATGGTTCCATATGGAGGGCTAAGTCATTTGGCGCTTCGGGAACCCAAGTTGGTGAAGTGGTTTTTAATACGTCTTTGACTGGGTTAGATTATTTTCGCTCTTGTTTAATTTTTCTAATTGATCCTAGCGGGGTTTCTGTATCATAGAAAATTTGAAGGTCATGTTTTCAAAGTTGTGAAATCTTACTTTTTAGCCTTTGATTGTCATGTTCAGAGTGAATATATGTTAGTTTTCCTTAGAAAACTTTATATTTCAACTATTAGAAAAAAATATTAAATCACAGCATAATTGGTACTAGTTTCAGCCAAATGAATATAAAAGTGAACAAATTTATGGCATAATATTTTGCAATAGCTTCTTGAAGATTTTACTAGTGGTGTGAAGCTATACCATGCCAACATATTACAAGTTGACAGGGATACCAAATTATGCTGTTAAGTCAGTGGCTCATTGGCATGAGAACTTGTTTGTCAGTCATAAACTGAAAAAGATGAAATTTCTTTTTTTAGCAAATGATCCATTTTAGAGAAAATATATTTGGGTTTTTCCCCAGAATGAGCCATATGTGGAGTCTTATTCATGGTTATAATACACTTTGCAGGTATCAGGAAATTATAACAGACCCTAGTTATGCCGGTCAGTTTGTCCTGATGACCAACCCACATATCGGCAATACTGGTGTCAATTTTGGTAAGTGGTGTTCATGATTTCCAACATTTGCACTGTTTTCTACACGAATTTAATTTTATTGCCATCCTTTTCAGATGATGAAGAGTCCAGGCAATGCTTCCTGGCTGGTTTGGTAATAAGAAGTTTAAGTATTAGGTAAACTGTTCTCTAATGTTGCTTCAATAAAATGCATAATCACAACTTTCAGTGATATCCATTGGCCACATGTTGATCTAAATTTCTGTAAATGTTTCTCAGTACGTCAAACTGGAGATGTGCAGAAACACTTGGCAAGTATTTAGCAGAAAGGAATATCATGGGGATTTGTAAGTTATATTTTATGGCTTAAATTATCTCAAACCAATGTCAAAAGAACAGCTATATTTGTTTGAAAACTTTGCTCTCTGTTAACAACTGCTAACATGTCTTTGCTTTTGGTGTTTTTCATTATGCAACAGATGATGTTGACACACGTGCTATCACCCGCCGGCTGAGGAATGATGGAAGCCTTATTGGTATATTAAGCACAGAGGAATCTAAAACAGATGAAGAACTTGTGAAGATGTCTCGTTCATGGAACATCGTAGGTAAGAATATATTGCCGTTAATGGAATGAACCTGTGAAAGATACAGAAAATAAGCAGTTCTGAATATTCTTGGTTTTATTCTGCAGGTGTTGATTTAATAAGTCCCGTTTCATGCAAAGAACCTTATGAGTGGGTTGATACAACACAACCAGAGTGGGAGTTTAACACTTACGGGGGACTTGGAGAAACTTACCATGTTAGTATTATTTTTCTAAGTTTCTGTTTGGAAGTACTAGATTGCAAACAATTCACACTCACAAGTTTTGTTTCTTCTTGAATATGAAGGTTATTGCTTATGATTTTGGAATCAAGCATAACATATTAAGACGTTTAGCATCCTTTGGCTGTAAAATCACTGTAGTCCCTTCGACGTGGTCAGCTTCGGAAACTCTAAAAATGAAGCCAGATGGGGTTCTCTTCAGTAATGGCCCAGGCGACCCATCTGCAGTTCCATATGCTGTTGAAACAGTTAAGGAACTACTAGGAAAGGTTCCTGTTTTTGGAATCTGTATGGGCCACCAGTTGCTTGGGCAGGCTTTGGGTGGTAAAACTTTTAAAATGAAGTTTGGTCACCATGGAGGAAATCATCCAGTTCGTAACTTGCGAAATGGTCGTGTAGAGATTAGTGCTCAGGTGCGATCAAGTAACCAATATATGATGCATAAAATCCTGGATTCTGATTTTTCATTTATAACACAATTGGAAAGAATCCAGAAGTTCTGCCACATGAAATTGGTGGCTGGGATCAGATAATAGCTTGTAGGTTTCAACAATGACAGACTTTGATTTCAAGTTTCTTGTAAATCTATTTCGCTGCACGTTTTCTTTGAATACTTTTCTTTGTTCTGTTTTGGTGCTAATTTCACCTTAAAATTCATATTGTGGCAGAATCACAACTATGCAGTTGACCCTGCTACACTTCCGAAAGGTGTAGAAGTGACTCATGTCAATCTTAACGATGGAACCTGTGCTGGTCTAGCTTACCCTTCACTAAACATCATGTCTCTACAATACCATCCTGAGGCATCTCCTGGACCTCATGATTCAGACTCTGGTAATGCTTATTTTGAATGAATTTGTAACAACATACAAAAATTAGTTTTCTAAATTTTTGCCCTGAGCATGCATAAAATTTCATACACCAGCATTACTGACAAACGTAATATTGCTGCAGTCTTTAAGGAATTCACAGAGCTGATGAAGTCTGTTAAACAGCATACTTGAGCTCCCCAAGTTAAATATGGCAGTTGAATTGGGACCCTTCAGAGAGTAATATCAATGGTGGTGGTGGTGGTGGTGGTGGCGATTGCCCTTCACTGGAGCTTGGTTCTCTTTGTTCGTGAATTGGGGTTACTCAAAATTTGCTAAGTGCTTGTAAAATCAATCTAGATTAAGTTTGTTGCTACATTGTCCTTAAATATGGTTGGATCACCTTTAATTTTAAGTTATTGACCCTCAAAATTCCTCATGTTTACCAATCATTTAGACTTTAATACCATAAACTTTTGTTTTTCTGACTTAAGTTATCTAAAACCTTAGAATTTTACTTGTTAAAGATCACAAACAAGTTTCATAGAAGAATTAGTATCTAAGGCATATCAGTTGATTTGCATATTCATCTCACATCGCATTTGCGTTAATAAGAGGTATCAAAATGGAGTCTGTCATTATATGACTAGAAAGCATGGATCATTTTGGGCTGAATTTGTGTATATTCTTCAATCTTTGTGAGATCAACAACATTAGGCAGAGTTTATAATTGCTTTGCTTGCTGACTTGTGCATCACTTTGGGCAGAAGACAAAAGCGTGTTTGCTCCTGATGTGATTTCTCTGGATGAGATTTCACTATTTACATGTAACTGTTATACATAAAATCTGTCAATCACTTACAAGAAGATTACACAACAAATTGTATATACATTTTTTTTTATTTTTTTTTTGCATACAGACCGTTGAGACACAGGAAATTTTAGTACTTGGGATTTCAATATTTCTCTCTTCAAATTTTCTTCGGTATGTTTCGCAGGAGAAAGTCTGTAAGCTGCAAAGGTGGATTGGAATTGTGAAAGAGAAAACTGAGCAATGGTTGGAGAAGTTTAGATAGCTTCTGGGAAGAGTGCTTGTCTTACAAGCGAGAAAAAATTAGCAAAGTCGTGGTGACCACAGGCGAAAACAAAGATGAAGAGAGCTTCATTGATCTCTTTGGGATGTTACCTGAGCAGAAATCAAGCTACTGGAGCTACATCAACTGAGAAAATCATGAGACAATTGATAGTATAAATCTCTTCTGCTTCTTCTGGCTTCTCTTCAAGAATAATCCATTGATTGAAGCTAAAATCAGAGTAGAAATAACAGAAAATTTACCATTTCAGATAATGGAAATCAGCCTGGAAGATTTGAGCAAGCTGGTTAATCTTCATGTAGCTTTATGTGAAAACCTGAGGCTATTCCCACCAATCCTTTTTCAGTCAAGTAAAAAAGAACCTGACACTCCTCCAAGCGGGCATGAAATAAAGAATACAGATGTTTTGATATCGCTGTATGCAACTGTGAGAATGAGATTGATTTGGGAACAGGATTGCTATGAATTCAAATGGATTTCTGAAGATCGGAAGATTCAACATGTGCCACCACAGATGTATTTTGCGTTTAATTCGGGAAATTGGTTTCAATCTCAACCTGATGAAGATTTCTATTTGTTGGGTCTCTCCAACTCCAAAAGCTAACCCAAAGGGTCTAACTTTACTTTACACTCACATATTTACATCCAAATTAATTCCTATCTGGTGCGACTCTCCCACCCACATCCAACTTAATTACTGTGAGGTGTTATTAGGTAACTGGTCTCTCCTACCCCAAATGCACCAAACATGCCCCCTTTCCTAACCGATCAATTTAAGATAATTCAACAATCTTCTTCTCACACATTGGATCATTAGTATGATATCTTTTGCAATTAAACATTCAAAATAGTAAGAGATTACTGATTGGATCTTTACGTCAACCAATCACTCTTGAGGACTTTTGAGATAGAGTTACTATAATCAGATTCTAATACCACTGTTAGGTGTTATTATATCTCTTTTATCCTGACCGTTAACTCAATGGATAAAGTTTTCTTTCACATATTATACATTAATACCTAAGCCTTTTTCCCAACTGGCATACGAGAACCCAACAATCCCCAACCAACATAAGATACTCAACAGGATCATCTATCACTTGGACCTAAAAGGAGGGTGTGTGCATTCATTGAAGGGTGTGTAGGGAGTGAACGGTAGTACATTTTTTGTCTGATGTTTGATTGAAATATTGGAAGAATGGAGCTACACAATAAGCAGTACTAATTTGAGAAAAATTATTCACTCCTTTTTCCTACAACAAAATCAATTTATGCAAATACAAAAGCACTAGTTGGAGCATATACTATTATAGAAATTACAGAGAATTTGAGGACTTGGCATTGAATCGGCAAACATTTGATTTTGCTTGCATTATCACCGGAGACTATAACTCTCTTTAGGTCCATTTCTGAAGAGCATAGAAATTTCCTGTGAAGCAACTTTGTTTAGTTATGTTGACGCCAAGTTGAAGAAATGGACGGGAACTGCAAAGAGGGAACTAAATAATTGTTTGTGTTAGAAATCTTGAACCCTTTAAACTTAGATTTCAGATCAATATCTACATTAATTATGGAATTAAACATGTTTTACGTATCAATTGTTAAAATCAATGTCAATCTAAATTGGATATCTATTATATTATAATATAATTAAATACTATTTTATATATTATTTTCCTTTCTCAATATGAAATTCATGTAGTCTAATAGTTCGTTCATCTGTGATGACTATACTGGTAAAAGAGGAACCAATGATTATATTAGAAAAAGATTCATTATTTTTGCTTAATTTTGTGTACTCTCAAGGTTGTATTTGGGTTTTTTTTTTTTAGGCTTGACCATAAAATTATATAAATTACATTAACTTTAATAATTTACATATGTTTTTGAAAACTCGCCCCAATACTTGATAAAATAACAATTTAACCCTTTAAATTTTAAAAAGTCAAATTTTTATTCATCATTTATTGTAGTTAATATATTTTATTTGACTTTCATAAAAATAATTGTTTCGTCTTTTTATTTTAATTACGAAGCTTATATTAACACTTAACGCAAATATCAAATTACTAATATATTTTTACTAGTTTAAAAATTTATTCTTTAGACTGTTATAAAATATTAACAGTCTAATCAATTTTACAATATTGGTTTTTGTATAATTTATCGAAAGTATAATTATCATTTTAAAAACTATCTAAGGGTGTATTGAAATTTTAAAAATTTTATATAAGTTTTAAACTTTTTTAAGTTTCTAAAAACCCTTCTAAAAATTTCATTTACAATTCTAATATTTTTTAAAATTACAATTTACCTTCAAACTTTTGACAAGGGAAAACAAAACAAATAAAGGGGAAAAAAGAAAAAGATTAAGAGGAAAAAAGAAAATAGAAGAAAAGAAGAGGAGAAATATTAATTAAAAAATCTATTGTAATAACTCAAGGGTAGAACTATTTTTTTAGGTTCTGAATCCAATGGTAAAAAAGAGATTTTCTTGATAGGAAAGAGTTTGAGAGGGTTCAAGGGTAGAACAACATTTTACAAGCCTTTTGTGGCTTGTACATGAGTATTCTGGGAGGAATATTTCATGTATGCACGAAGGTGGGTGGAAATTGAGATTTTTCACTACACACACGACTGTGTGCCTAGGACACACGACCATGTGTCTTGCCTTTTAGCCGTATATACGTTTAATTTTTCCAGTTGCGCGTAGTTCCCAGCTTATTTCCCTATTTCTTCTTCTTCTTCCCTCAGCTCCAGTGAACCTTAGGGTGATTGAAAGAGATCTCCCAACAGTTTAGTTCCAGATTAGAGATCCAAAAGCTTCCAAAGAGAGAGGTCAAGCTTCTATGGTGCGAGATAAGTGTTTTCCTTACCTCTTTCACAGTGTTCAGAGTATGTTTTGCTGTTTTCAACTTATAAGAATTATTGTGTGCTTATTGAGATGTTAACAGCATGCTTGAGTTTAGAAATGATGATTTATTGGATGATTGAGTGGTTATTTCCATGTTTATATGTGTATATGTTTATATACATGTGTTATATGCTTGATTCATGATGTATAGCGTGATTGAGATGATGATATGATGAATATTTGCATGCTAGCAACAGTATTGAGTGTTTATGTTTGATGATTTGAAGTGTGGATGAGTTTGGTGTGAGAATTTCTAGATTTTCAGACATCTTCTGTAGAATCTGGGTTGAGCACACACTCGTGTGCCCTCAATTCTGTATAGAACAAGGTTTTGCATGTTACCCGTGTGCGTATGAAAATTCAAACACACGCCTGTGTACCCGAGTGCACACGCCCGTGTATCCATTTCCAATTCCACACGCCCGTGTAGGCAAGACACAGGAGCACGGTGAGGCAGCTACACGCCCGTGTAATGTGAGACACGGCCTTGTGCTTGAGATGCACGCCCGTGTATTTACACTGCGTGCCCGTGTGGCTAGCCAAGTTTTGATGAAATATTCCAGAAGCTAGCACGCCTAGAGACAAGAGAAGCACACAGTCCCCTGTGCCTTGACACACGCTCGTGCACACATAAACACACGCCCGTGCACTTTAAGAAAAACAAAAAAAGAGATTAAAAGAGAGGCTAAGCCACGCTAAGCCAATTCTAAGCACATAGAACTCAATAATAAGATGATAAAACAACATATCATGCATGATTATCAGTATTGAGCACGACATGTCATATCAGATAATTTCAGACTAGATCCCAAGATCCAACAGTATGATTTTAAAGAATAAATATATGATTTTTCATATATCAGTTAGGGGTGGATGCGAAGGGGCACCTGTGAGTTCACACACCTGCTAGAGAGGGAAACCAGCGTCCGTTAGGGAGGACATGATCATTGACTAAGCTCGTTAGTGAGAGTGCTGGTTGTGCATCAGTAGATTCAGTAGGACATGAGCTCACACGGCCAGGGTATCGAATCTCTGTATTCATCAGTCTGGCTAGCATAGCAGATATTTTCTGATACAGTATTTTCTGATACAGTTTTCAGCATATACTATATGTATATATATTCAGGATCTTCGGATAACAGCTTTTATTATCAGAAAGTGTTTTCAGAAAAGAAAGTTTTTCAAAAAATCAGGCCTAAGGGTAAGTTTTATAGCTTTCAGCACATACATGACATCAGCATATACATTTCATGTCATGAACAACATCTCATGAGAAACAGATCAGTAACAGAACAGAAACGGAATAGAATTCAGTAAATAATAATACAAAAAACATATATACTTCGGTATATACAGAGAATCAGAAATAAAAAAACTGTATAGCAGAATCTCCTACATGACGAGTCACATAGTCAGTTTGTTTTAGACATGCGAGTGTTTGAATTTGGAAACACTTGCTGAGTGACTTTGTCACTCACCCCTTCTTCCCTATTTCCTTTTGCAAGTCAGTGAGTAGAGAGCGGCTGAGCAGGAGCAAGACAGTTGTGAGATTTTGAGGATGTGGCTCGGCAGCAACAAATAGCATGTTGGCTCGCATGCTTTTACTCATTTCTCATGTGTATATGTGTGTATTATATATTAGTATACACTGTATGATCGTATATTTTATACATGAATAGCCTGGGGAATTTTACATGCACGCTTCAATATATTTCAGTATTTTAATTTACTATCATGGTAAATTATATTTACAGTTTCTTTTTATAAAGAAATTTTTAGTTAGCAGCAGCAACAGTCATTTTTACTGTAGAGATTCCCGTCTCAGGTATATTTTATTTATAAGTTACAGTATATTTCTGCAGCGCACAGTAACCTAGGGCGGGGGTCGCTACATCTATGCAAAATAATTATTTTACCATTTTGCTTAATAGCATTAATTCATTAATGAAAACCAATAATAAGTGGAAATTTGGATTTTTAAAACTTAAATAATAAAAATTTATCATTTCAACATACCTTGAATGATATAAGATCATTTGGTTAAAAAAATAATAGTCGGTATTGGTTTCTTTTTTAAAACTCATTGTTAGGAAGAAGTAAAAAAGCATCTATATCAATAAAACAACACTGATGTTGTTTATCAATCAGCTTGACGAGCAACACCCAACCAAATATTGAGTTTTTCTACATTTAGATAATGAGTTTATAATTATTATGCATAATTAAGGTAATGAATTAATAAGGAACACATACTCTAGTGGCTTATCTTCCCATATATGCAAGGGTCGAAGGATTTAATGCCCCTTATGCTTTCTTTAAAGAATAAATTCATATTGTTTATTTTTTTAATACCTAAACACTTATCCCTAAAGCATTTTTTATCTAATTCTATTAATATTTTTGATAAAATGATCAAAATACCCTCCATTAAAAAAATATAAAATAATAATAATATATAATCTAATAATTATTATAGTAATTAAAAATAATTAAAAATAAAAAAATAAAAAATAACAACCATTGTTATCAATAATAGTGGACGGCGAAAACCGTAGTAGGTAACTAGAAATAGCCACCTAATTCATAGAATGGTTAGAAATAGTTATCTAATTCATGAAGTGGTTGGATCAAACTGTCTTGATTGTATGAAATGGTTAGATTTGATCATGCTGATTTGGTGGCCATCTCCTATAATCGAGATGTAAAATTTGACCATCCCGTGAATCATGTGGTCATTTCTAACTATATAGTTTGACTTTCGTTGTCCACCGTTATCAATGATAGTGGTTGTTATTTTTAATTTTTAATTATTTTTAAATATTTTATAATTTGTTTTATTATTATTTTAAAGCGTAAATATTACTTTAATATTTTTATTATTTTATAAAATTTACTTTATTAGTTTATAATTTTTTATTAAAAAGATAAAAATATCTTTTTTATTATTAAAATTTATTATTTACTATTAAAATTTAACTATTAACTTTAATCAATAATGGGTGTTTGAATTTTAAAAAATTAATAGATATAAATTTGTTGTTTAAAGAAATTATGGGGGACATGGTCTATGTGCAAGTGAGGCTCACAAAGTGATAAATGCTAAATGAGTGCAAAATTAGTTTCTTTCATACCCTCCACAAAAGACCATCCTAAGACAATAAGAACCTCACTTCAGGAAACAATTTTCAACAAGCAAAATTAAAAGTCTTCAAATTTCACGTTATCAAATTAAACCTGACTTATTTTGGAGTTGTTCTAAAACCAAACAAAGTAGTCACTTGGATTTACAAGAAGCAAAAGTCGAGACCATTAAACTTGCAAAATTCATTAGCTTCTATGCCTAAACATGATCCCACATAAACAATCACCATTCATCAGCAAAATCAAACACTAAAAAAGCTCACATTTTTTAGAACCAACGAAGGAACAGCAAAAAAGGAAACCCAGATAACGAGAACATTTACTAGTCTAAAGGACCCAAGTTAAGAAGTAACTGTCTCGTTTCTCAAAGGCTTCGAAGCTCAACCAGCCAACCAAGACGAAGAGCAACCCCATGCCAACACCCCCCGACCAAGGAAGCTATGCTACCACAAGTCCACACTTAAAATAAGGAATCCAATTGCTACGACCAACAAGATATTGGATAAGGGTCGATTTGCGCTAATACTTCTCTTTTTCTTTTTCTTTTTTGGGTTTTTTTGAGATTTAAAGGTAAATCCAGACTTACTCTCGAATGGGTTATTCTACATTTAAACACATATGTAAGAACTGTTAAATTACCACTTGACCTAAAAGTTTAACCCTGAAAATAAAAACTCAATATTAATATTTTTATTCAATTAGAACTTCATACTCGATCATACAAGACATTTTGGATGGTTTTCAAACAAAATTATGGAAACAAAACATAGAAGAAAAGAAAAACAATACTGTTTTTGTGGTTTAATTAACTTAGCATAGAGTTTATGGTGGTTTCATCGATCTTTTGGATTGTTGTTCGACATGAGGTCACTGGGCGGAAGAATTGAGAAGAAATCTGCCACAAAAAGAAGTCAAAAAGGGCTGCAAATGCCATTACTTTAGCTTGGAAGAGTTGAGGTCGAGCAAGCAGCTGTGTGTCAATGAAGCTTTTCAAATCAGGAACATGTGCAAACCTGACACTCTCTCAGTGGGCATTTCTGAAATCAGAAGACAAACTTTCTCATCTCTAATTGTATTGGAAAATCAGATGAGTGTGGAAACGCTCTTATGACTCAAATAATTGTGGCTACAATTACTTGAGTCAAAACAAGACAGGAATCCTAATATCGCCAATAATATACACATATATCTCATAAGATTCTTAAGAACTTAGCCGCTTGAACAATTTAATTATTGGATTACAAGCTATTGCCAGTAGATGTATGTTACGATCCTTATATAAATGCCATCCACACTACAATTTATGTGTAGTTTATAGAGTAAATTATATTTGCTTAAGAGTTTGATTTAAATAGAGAAGCCTCTGGATTTAAAATGTACACAAGACTAGTACGAGGAATCATCAACAATCGATCCCCTTCAAAGTTTTGTAAAAGAGTGATTGCCATTTTCCCACCCAATTTTTTGCCTGATAACATTTTTCCACTCATTAAATGCGAAAATCACATTTTTTTTGTCTCAAAATCTAACTCAATTAATAAAAAAATATCTTATTATAATGTCAAAAACTTAAATTATCATATTACATCAATAATTTCATTTTCAAAGTAATCATAATTTGAAATTAATAACATTTTAAAATATTTTTTTGCATATCATGTCATCAACACCCTATCCTTTCTCTTTTCACTCTCTCTTTCCTTGGATATGGTTCTCGTGGATTTAAGTTTGAATTGATCGTGGTTCTGGTTGGTTTGGGATTGGGTGGTTGATGGAGATTTATAAAATTAAATTATAAAGATTCAATTATGCGCTTACGGATTTTTTAAAGGCCAAGCACAATGTACCCACCCAAGGTTTCCCCAACTGACAACCATCCATCCAAAACTTTCAAAAATTATATATCCACCTTTTAGCAAAATCAACCGTTAAATTTAATGGTTAATTATTAAATTTAATTATTTAAAGGGATATTTTGATTTTTATGAAAAAAAATTTAAAAAATAATTAAAATAATTAAAATTTAAAATAATATTAAAATGATAATAAAAAATTAATATATTAATATTAAAAATTAATATAAAATAAAATTTTAAAATACAACCACCACCATCAAAAGTGTCACCAATAGTGGTAGTCATCATAAACTTAATTAAATAGTTAAAAATGATCATTTGGTTTTACTGATAGTCAGATTTGGTTATCTCAACTATCGAGGTAGTCAAATTTAACCACATGATTAGATTTACGGTGGTCATGTCATTAGTGAGGTTATTAGCAGTGATGATTATTTTTTAAATTTGTATTTTATTTTTTATTTTTAAATTTTTTTTATTAATATTTATAATTTTTAACTTTTTTATTATATTGATGTTACTTATATTAAAATTTATTTTAATCTTAAAATTATTTATATTTTTACTATAAGATATTTTAGTTATTTTATTAAAAATATTAATAAAATTAGATAAAAATGGGTTAACGGTGGGTGTTTGGTTTTCTAAAAATTTTTGGGTGAAAAAATATTTAGGAAAAGTTAAAACTTTGGGTGGGAACAAGTCATTAGGCCTTTTTTTAAAAGGTTCAAACTGTCATGTCCGGTGATTCTGATTGGTTTGGCTTTGTCGATTCCTGTGGAAAGGGGTTCAGATGAGTAGAATTGTGAGAGTTAGGACTTCCAAACTTAAATTATCAGATTCTAAAGCTGAAACAAAGCCAAACTATCATGTTTTTCAGCTTGGGTAAGTAAGTGGCATTTATGGTGACTTTACACTTGGGTGGGCTGTAAGTTTGGTGGATTTGAGTTTTGGCAACAATTATGAAACGTGGTAGTTAAAGTTTACAAATTTGAACAGCAGGAATTAAATTACAAATTTTTATGTTTGGAAAAAGTCAAATTATCGTTTTTAAAATACCGAGGTGAGCTCTAAAAAATAAATAAATAACTATTTTTTAATTTTTTTACAAATTTTTAAATGATAAGAATGTTATTTTTATTTTTATAATATTAATTTTTGTTAAATAAATTAAATTTTAAATATAAAAATATGATTGATAAATTCAATGACTGAAAAGTATTCGTTAAGTGGAAAAATCTGAATTACTCTTTTCGAAAACTTTCGCAACCTCTTTTTTGACCATGAATCTAATGGTCGAAATTAATAAGATTAAAAAATATAAAAAATTTGTCCAATCATATGATCAATAAAATTGATTCTATTACTTTTCGAATTATAACTTGAAAGATTCAAAAAAAATATTATTAGAACCTACGATTCACATTCACAGAGGACACTTTGAATGAGAACAAAATTAGAGTTCTGGAACATCCGACTATTTGACATTTGAAATAGTTGTTTCACCTATGATATTAGAAAACTGCAAGCCACGCGCCAGCCCAGAAGAACCAGCGAATTCGAATGCTTTCCGCACAATAAAATAAGGTAACGCGGCCCTTTAAAGCACAGTAAAAGGGGACCCATAAAATAATAATTTTCCGTTTCAATCCCCACTTTTAGAATCAATCTAAAACAAATTCGATCCATTACGTTGAGTTACCAGATAAACAAATAAAAAGTCGCCATTAGACACCTCATCTTGCTGTCCCATTCTCTCTTTTATCTTTTCCTTCGATGCTAAGGTATATACCAAACCACTCTACGACAAAGCCAAATTAAGATCAGCTTTTGTTTTTCAACACAAATTTAAAGCATGCCGGCAGGAAAGTTGACAATTTCAACCCAATTACTTGATATTAATTCCAATAAGAGGAGCTTATAGCAAGCAAGACACTAATAAGAGGTTTTTCATACAATAGCTATTAACATTAATTGTTCTCGAGGAGGAAGAAAAAATCAAGATAAAAATCCTTCAAATAAGAAAAATTTAGAAAATGATAGGAAAAGCATCACAACCACTCTTCATCTCCAGCTACAAACATTCCTAATAAAAAAACAAACGTGATTGAACCCCAGATTACGTTCAAGGCAAGGGTAAGGTGGATTGGTCGACATCTAGAGGACCATTAGAATTAAAAGCCTCTCAATGACAATGACGATGATGGCATGAGAGGCTTCATATGATACAACAATTATACGAATTATACTCTTTCCCTTCGGTGATGACCCTGACCTCGACACTTCTCCGCATCAACCAGCATGAGTCCACATGACACAGACACAAAAACCAACTAAATGCAAAAAGAACTCACCATCAGAGAACTTTGATAACTTAGAAGCACTTCCTGTGGACAATGGATGGACCCGACTCATCATACTCACCCTTTGAAATCCACATCTGTTACAAGAGAATGCAAGTTTATATGGTAGACGTTGAAGACATATTTCGAAAAAGTAAAACTTAATAATGGAATTGATTTTCACCTGCTGGAAGGTGCTCAGGGATGCCAGGATTGATCCTCCAATCCAGACACTGTACTTTCTCTCTGGTGGAGCAACAACCTTGATCTTCATGCTGCTTGGAGCAAGTGCAGTAATTTCCTTGCTCATTCGGTCAGCAATACCAGGGAACATGGTTGAACCACCACTATGCACGATGTTACCATAGAGATCCTTTCTGATATCAACATCACACTTCATGATCGAGTTGTAGGTGGTCTCATGGATACCTGCAGCTTCCATACCGATGAGTGATGGCTGGAAAAGGACTTCTGGGCAGCGGAATCTCTCAGCTCCAATGGTGATTACTTGGCCGTCAGGCAGCTCATAGTTCTTCTCAACAGAAGAGCTGCTCTTAGCAGTCTCAAGTTCCTGTTCATAGTCCAGAGCAACATAAGCGAGCTTCTCCTTCATGTCACGGACAATTTCCCGTTCAGCAGTGGTGGTGAACATGTAACCTCTCTCAGTAAGAATCTTCATCAATGCATCAGTAAGATCACGACCAGCAAGATCCAAACGAAGAATTGCATGAGGGAGAGCATAACCCTCATAAATTGGCACAGTGTGAGAGACACCATCACCAGAATCCAGCACAATACCTGTTCAAGCAGATGGCAACTTAAACATCAAATAAGTTTGTTTAAACAATTAAAAAATTCAGATTCAGATTGTAATTAATACGAACCAGTTGTACGCCCACTGGCATAGAGGGACAGAACAGCCTGGATAGCAACATACATGGCAGGGACATTGAATGTTTCAAACATAATTTGGGTCATCTTCTCTCTGTTAGCCTTGGGATTTAAGGGTGCCTCAGTGAGAAGCACTGGGTGCTCTTCAGGGGCAACTCGAAGCTCATTGTAGAAGGTGTGATGCCAGATCTTTTCCATATCATCCCAGTTGCTTACTATACCATGCTCAATGGGGTATTTCAAAGTAAGAATACCTCTTTTGGATTGGGCCTCATCACCAACATAGGCATCCTTCTGCCCCATCCCAACCATGACGCCGGTGTGTCTTGGCCTACCCACAATACTGGGAAACACTGCCCTGGGAGCATCATCACCAGCAAACC